>LPNX010342788.1:149523-231396 GCA_001517045.1 Pseudotsuga menziesii
ATAGTAGGGGAAAATGCCCCAAAAATCCAGTGTGTGAGGTCAATAGTCGCTGAGACAGTCAAAAACGTGAATGGCCCTTCACAGCCATGGTAAAAACACATGAAACTTACAAAAACGTGAATGGAAAATGCACCAGCAGCTCCTAAGAACGTGAGGAAGACAACCCAGGCCCTGGCATTACAAAAACGACCTCCAATCCATGGGAAAAATGAAGCAAACAGCCAAAAATGTGGAAGGAATCACACAGGAAAAACTCCAGCTGCTCCCAAAACGTGAGAAAACTGAAAAACGTGAATGCATAGCAGAATGGCATACGTTTTTGGGTATTTTTCTTTCCAAGGAAGTCAGAACACGATTTTCAAAAATGGGTCTCTGCCCAATTCGAATTTTTGGTTTCCCATACTCTTCCCCTTCCATGCAATAACTAACTCAACCACATTCTGGCAGAATTAAATGATTGGAGAAAAATACAAGAAAGGTAGTTGACAGCTTGGGTGGGTTTCCTCATAGACATTTGGCTTCTCCCCATTGGCTAAGGATTGACAAATTCCCAACCCCACATCCTTATCCTTGGAAAAATCATGCCCCATTCGATTTGGTTGCCGCGACCGTAGCTGGTTGTGCTCATTTTAATTAATTATAGATGCATATTTACATGATGATGAAACTTAATATGTGCCGCACGCCCCGATATTCAATCGGTGACGATTTAAATCCCAAAACATAGCATAGTCGATCAATGGCAGGGTCTTGGCCTTTAGCTCCACACCATGATCCTTTACAATATATACATCATATACATCTAATGTAACGGGGGCAAGACCGGGACGTGACAAATACATGTATGAAATGCTCGCATTCCCCATGCTCTTGAATAACTAGTTTTCATGGATTTGGCTTCAATATTGAAGTAGCTTTATATCATATTTGTATGAGGACATTTATATGAGTTTTATGATGATTGGGAATAAATATATGATGTATGGATCTATAATATTATTTTCACAGTCTCTATAAGTAGAAATATCATAAATACATGTATGAAAATCTTGCATACTCATGCCCTTGTATCACTAGTCTTCATGGATTTTGGCTTCAATCTTGAAGTAGTTTTATACCAGATTTGTATGAGAGATATTCTATGAGTTTGAGGATGTTTTCATAGAAATATATGATGTATTAATATTTAATTTCATGTCGATAACCTCTCTGGGTTGAAATCCAAGAAAATCATGTGTGAAACGCTTGCATTCCCATGCCATTGAATGACTAGTTTCCATGATTTTGGCTTCAATCTTGGAGGAGTATTGTATCATATTTGTGGGAGGGCTTTAATTTGAGTTTTATGATGTTTGGGAAGAAATTTTTATTCCATATATTACCACCATGTTTCATATTACTCTCAGAACCATGTATTCTACCTTTCCTATGTCAAAGTCTAGCTAGTAATGCAAAGTTCCCTTAGGAAATTTCTATGAAAGTTACCCTACAAATGTTGAAAACCATAATCCATTTATAGAACTTAATAAACATGATTAAGGATATTCATTTATGTCTGATATTCATTCCCATACTCTGCTCTTAAATTTGGGAGGGTCGTACTTGATTTGGAGAGCTAGCTTGGCCATCACCCTTGGGGGGATTTGAACACAATTTCCTAGTAATTTTGGTCTTTTTGTCATTAGCCCCAAACAAGTTTGTAGAGGTATAAAGTATGATAAAAAGTATCCATAAAAAACCTTGGTATTGTTTAAGACTCTCCATACCATATCCTTTAAAATTAGGGACCAATTGGTGAAAGTTGGAACCCTCCAGAGTCATGACTAGTTAAGCTCGAATTTTTCCCAATTTGTGCATTTCTCCAAAATTTCCAAAAAAGGACATTACAGGGAATCTGTATGTCCTGAGAGGATGATTCCCTATTGTGTCTATCTCATTTAGGAATCTAGGTTTCTTTTCACTTAGAATATTTTACCATGGATATTTTTGTTCCAATGCTTGAGCTTCTACTTGAAATGCTTGATTTTTTTTTGAATTGATAAATAAAGGAGCCTATATGCACCCTCAATTCCTCCCACTAGTTCCCACTTTTTCCTGAAACTCCTTATTGGAAATCAATAATTTTTCAAATCTGAAGGGCTTCCTTAGAATAATACTTCTCCCATTATCTATTAAGAGGCTTCTGTAAAATGGTCTAAACTCCTGAAGGGGGGATTAGAGGATTTCATAGCGATACCTACCATAAAAAAAAATCACATAACAAGAATCTATCCAGTTGGAAGGAGTCTTGTTGTGATCCCGAACGTCTATTTCTCCAAGTAAAAAATGCATTAGTGGTTTCCATATCAATCAAGTTGAGGTCCTGGATGATGTTTTCGAATTCAATGAAATTTCATCTCTAGTTTCCTTGTACCCATCGATAAAAATATATGATAGTAGTTTCAACATAAATTATCAATCTGGGAGTTCATAGAGTACATCTAACTTATGTTAATTCTTTAAAAAAAAATTATACTACTGTCCTTGAATCCAAATCTAAGAAATAACAAAGATGGCATAAAGTAAATTCAAGAGAGAATGAAAGTAAACTTGTTTACTAAAGCACATGAAATCATATTGAAAGTAAAATTAACTAAGAAAGAAAGAAGATGAACAACCTAATCTATTATAAAGCACGTGACAAATGATAAATAGCAAATAGAAAATGATAAAAGATGTGAGCCCACATGAAATCTAAATTATCAACTCCAAGTGACAAATCTATTATGGAGATTCTAAAAAACCAATTCTATTACAAGAGAACAAATCCATACTCTCAAAAAGACAAACAAAATGTTTCTTTTTTCTCTATTTCTAAATAAAAGGCCTCCTCCCCAAATGAGGAGAGAACCCTCTTATTTATACATGAATGCTTTGAATAAGAAGATAAACAACTCATAATTATATATCCACTTTTCTCTCAACCTATCCCTTCAAATCCTCCATAATATCTTGGATAAGATATATGATCTTATCTTTTGAATATGCTTGAATAATTATCCCAAATCCTCTTCAAAGCTTGAAGATTAAAATCGAATTTGAGGCTAGGTGGTGATTTTTGACATTGTTAAAATCTTCAAATATGCCCGAAAACATCATAAAAGTCATCCAACTTTGAGATATAATGAAAATATGTTAATTTTCTTAGTATTTAATCACAAATTCTCTTAAAATACTTAAAAATAAACAAATTGGAAAGTAACAGGGTAACCCATATTTATTTATGAAAATGGCATAAGGAATGGTTAATGGAGTGATGAAAAGAGATGAATGTGAGGAATGTTGAAGGAAAAATATGATGAAAATACGACATTTGGGTGACCAAACATTCCCCTCGACTGAACTTGCTGCATGTCCTCATGCAACTGTGCATAAACTTTTTGACTTCTTAACTTTGGCTTTGCATGATAATATTTTTAACAATAAATCATTCCATGATGTGAAATGCATGAGTAGCAACTAATTTTACTTATGGCTGGTTCTTGTGTGACAACCATGACAAATATTGGTTCTTGTGTTATCAACATTCATTCATTTTACTAGTTTTCTTATGGTTGGTTCTTGTGTTAACAACCATGAATATGTAAAATGTTGGTTCTTTTGTTAACAACATTCACTTGTTTTATGGCTGCAATACATAAGATTTGAAAGTATAAATGCAATGGAAATGATAAGCCATTAATGTACATTAGGAATCCTTTTCTTCATGTTTATGAATCACGTCAAAAATGGAATCAAATTGAAATAAAGTGTATTTTGGAAGAGACATGTTGGTCAATGGTAAATGAGATGATGGTATGTGTAAAATGGAATAAAATGGTAATGAATATACCCCCCACCCAACTGAAGATGTGTTAAGTTTATGAAATTAGTAAGGTAATGTAACATGGAATTTTCCAAATTCATTCATTTTCTAGAATTTAAGGAATTACATGGTTAAAGATTAGAAAACAACATACCTCCACTTACCCAAAAAGTTGATGGACTATGCAAGCGCAATGTAGCTGATACGACTTCTGTATCATGGACTATGAAGTGAAATATTTGAACTACTAATAGGTTGAATCAATCAATAATTGAAAGCTAAAAGTGGAACTGTGGTACTCTCTAGTACTGACTAGTACTGAAAAGAAAAAGTAACAGGGATCTGCAAGAATACTATTGAAAAATAACTACACCGAAGACAATATAAGCAAGGTGGTAACTAGCCAACGGTCGAGCTTCAAGATATGTACTGGACACCACTGAAACTCGACAAGTATAAAAACTAGAAGAGGTACGGAAAAATTCTCGTTCTTGAAGAAAACTAACCTTTGACTATCCTTGAACCTGTCTCCCTTTTGTTCCTAAGAAGAAAAAATCACATAATATGCAACTACTTCAAATATTACCCATGGTACAATTCTTTCTTGTGTGAATAGATATTATGAGGTTGAACAAAAAAGTAATTCATTGGATTACCGGACATTAATGTACGTCGTTAACCAATGTGAGATGACCCAACATTGATGTCAATGAGTCTCAAGGTACCAATAGTACATCTTATCAGGTACGAATAGTTGTGTTGGTGTCAAGTCACCTGTAAGATCTATTAATCAAGAGACATTGATGCATTCCCATGATTGTTAGTGAGGAAATCTGGCATTAAGGCATGCAAATTCCAAGGTACTAAAATAATCTCTATCCTCATCTCCAGATAGAGTGTTGATGTCGATGGAGTGAGGCTTGTTGGAAGGTTGACCTTAAGGAATCCCACATCATCCAACACGAGTGCAAATACATAATTTTGCAAAAAATAATTTTGGTAGAATAGTAAACACTTACTAGTGGATTTTTTGAGCCCTAATTAGTTTATGTTTGTTGATTTTTCACATTTAGGGAGTCTAAAAAATAGCTAAAAGAAGACTCGAGTATGAGTAAAAAGATGAGTGAAAATCAGGCAAAATGTAGGAAACTCAGCAAAGTAAACATGTGTGAAGCTATAAGGTAGCAGTGATGGATAAAACGTTTTATGCCGACTACATAAATGACAAAATAGAATTCAACATGGATGACGGGGAAATTTGAAAAAGGGTAAATGCTCATGGCATGATGTGAGTGGTTTTTGAAAAATTCTTGGTGGCAAAAAATGAAATGACATGTGCGATGCAAACTCAACTCCTTCAAGTTTTCAATAGAACATGTTTTTTTTCTCTAAAACCTTTATGTGATTCTTGAAATCCCTTCTACATGCAATTCGATCGTTTTTGAACCTGTAAAAGGTTAGTATTTTCTTGCAACAAACTTGTGAGAGCGTTTAAAATACAAGAGAATATATGCTTAACAAACCAAGTCAAAGAAAATTAATGAAATGCATTTTACACCTGAAAGTAGTAACACATTTTAAGCAATATTCTTCATCAAAACATGTTTTTGAGTGACTTCATGAAAAAAAATTAGCACAAAACACGTATCAAACCATGAATTTTTTGGTTTTGAGAAGATTCAAAGTTTATTTGTAATTTTCTATTTATTTTATGGTTTTTATTTATTTTCCTAAAAAAAATTAATTTTTGTGTTTGTTTAGCAAACAAATGCTTTTTTTAAGTTTATCTATTGTTTTTGTTGTTGTTTTTTTCTTTATGTTATTATATATACATATCAATTTCTAAAGAAAAATAATAATGCAAATTCTATTAAAATAAACATACGATCAAATTGAATCAAACTTTGGGTCCGAAATGGAAGATGGTCCAACCTTAAATGCACGATTGTCCATAATAATGCAAAGTATATCATTGTATGCACATGTGGTTTATGAAAGACCAACCTCCATTTCTAATTATCATTCATTTGGTGACAGAAATCTTATTACACAGCTTGAAAAGTCGTATAAAAAACTATCTTCTATAGTGAAAACATGCTTGATGAGTGACAATTTCCACTAACTCAAATAGATCCAGTAGCATGTTTACCAAGACAAATATTAGAAACTATGAGATTAGCATTAGTATAAGTGTACGTGACATCCTTGTCAAATCTTCTAGTAGCATCGTCTCTTGTGGTATGGACATGTTCAATGTTTTTGCTGTGAAAAATTACCCCATATAAAAGAGAGAAGTATTTTTTATCAATCAAGTTAGACAGTAGCTTTCCCACAAAAATAAACAGAATGCAGACCCATCAAAATGTTGGAATATAATAAACCCACTCATAAAATAATTAATCATTATTTGATTAATTTCCTACCCACTAGCTTAGATAGTTGGCATCCACTTGCACCTTAGAGTCAACACTTGCCATCTATATCCTAGGAATGATTTATTTCTGATTCTGGGTTGATCTTGACCACTTTATGGCCATCCAGAATTGGTAACTGCGCTTTACAGGATCTGCTTTATTCTGCTTTATCCTGCTTTTCTATGGATAAGGTAAAGCTAGTCAACTAGGAAACTCGCAGCTTTTGTTGCCAACCCATCCTCCATTATTTTCTCTCCATATTCTAGGATTAGCAAGTCTTTCCTTCACTCATCATCACTCACACATGCTATTGCTAATTTGTGAGGTGCTTGGTAGATTGGGAAAGTGCTTTCGTCAACTATGGGGTTTATCATAATTAGTAACCCTGCTTTATGAGCTAGCTTGAGTTGTCTTCATGCAACTCCTTTTTCCTTTATAAGGATGTATTACCAATGTAATAATATCAATTATCATTTATTGATCATTCATTAATGTGTGTTCATTAATTCTTCTTCTTCTCTCTTTATGCTAATTCTCTACAATTCTCTATGAGGTTAATTGTGTGCCTAGATCCTTAGCTTTTTTATGAAATTCCTTATGCCATCAAGGCTTTAGAATTTCTACATGGTATCAGAGCTAAGGTTCTCAAATTTCAAGTTCTACATGGTATCAGAGCCGAGGATATCAAAGCTCTACATGATATCAGATCTTTGAGAGTTCATTAATTAATCCTCCTTTTCATATTTGCAGGTTTATTTTGCAGGTTCAACTTTGAATGGATTCAAGAGTATAAATTCCTCTTCTTTCTCCATTCACAAACTATTCAAAGTGGAAACTGAAGATGATTTCAAATCTAAAGAGACAAGGTCTCTATGAGATATCTATTGGAGCTGGTGAAGAGTCTTATGAATAGCCAAGTGACTGGTTGAATGACTGTGATAGAGAAATTGGAGCTATTTGTCTAGCTATCTCTCCATGCATGCACTGCCTTATTGATTCTGTTGATTACCCAAAGGATCTCTAGACAACATTGGATAGAGTTTTGGGAAAGGACAATGAGGATCCTTCTAGCTATGTGGAGAGTGCCTCTAGCTCCTCAATGATTTCTCTCTCTCAAGATGTTTCAACCTCTACAATCTCTGATGAAGTTGATCATGAAGAAGAAGTTTCTCATATATTTCCTGTTGCTACTACTCTCCTTGATTCAAATGCTTCCTCTTTCAATCAAGAAGCAAATATTGAATATCCATCTTTTTCTGTATCTCTTGAAGTAGAATATCTTGATTCATCTTCTTATGATGTTGTTGATGAAAAATAAGTGACTAATGGAGATGCTATTGCTATTGATGATTCACTCACACATTCAGTGTTCTCTATGTCTTTTATCATGGATTATGAGATCCATATGCCAGACCTCTCACACTTTGTGCATGCCTCTCTTCTTGATGGTGCGCAACCCAATGACTTCCAGGATGTTTGCTTAGCCAAATCAAGTCCTTCTAGTGTTTTTCCACTTACCATACTTGATCCCATGTGCTTCTGCAGCTCCTCCTTTGTTCTTGGCACTCATTCTCAGAGCCTCCTTGAAGATTTTGAACATCACTATCTTTCCTCCTCTCATACTTCTACCATAGAGGATTCTTTACCGGTATATTCCCATGAGTCTATTGTTGTGCTTATTTGTGATCTCTTGGATTCTTTGGAAGCTAGATCGACCCATGGAGCCCATTCATTCGCACTCTTTGATCCTATGCCTTCTCTATGTTCCTACAAGATCACTTCCACACATCCTCTCTGTGTAAATGAAGATGGAGACATTATACATTCACTTGGACAGTTATTTCACCTATCTAGAGCTCATTTCATCTCTACTGGTTCGAAGTTCAAGTCATCTCATCATCTTGGAGCTGATTACAAGTCTCAATATCCTTCAGTATTGCCTTCACATCATTGGATTTCAGTTGTTCTACATGGTCCTTGTTTCCATCCTGCAGCTATCCTTGATCCAGGTGAGCAGATTTATCTTCTTCCCAAGAAGAAGATTCCTCCAGACATCAGTATTTAGTTTGGAGCAGCAGTTCAACATTTTTGGTATTGCTTTTCATGTCCTTTCTTGACGGAGGATTTTCCCCTTGAGGTTTTGCCTCTTTCCTCATTTATTTGGACAAGATAAATTGTAAAAGGGTGACCATAGCTTTATTGTTGGGCCCTATAGGCATATATATTTCTGATTAGTTCAGGGATATCATCATAAATTCAGGCTTAAATGGGGGTGTTGGAATATAATAAACCCACTCATAAAATAATTAATCATTATTTGATTAATTTCCTACCCACTAGCTTAGATAGTTGGCATCCACTTGCACCTTAGAGTCAACACTTGCCATCTATATCCTAGGAATGATTTATTTCTGATTTTGGGTTGATCTTGACCACTTTATGGCCATCCAAAATTGGTAACTGTGCTTTACAACAGAATCTACTTCATTCTGCTTTTTCTGCTTTATCCTACTTTTCTATGGATAAGGTAAAGCTAGTCAACTAGGAAACTCGCAGCTTTTGTTGCCAACCCATCCTCCATTATTTTCTCTCCATATTCTAGGATTAGAAAGTATTTCCTTCACTCATCATCACTCACACATGCTATTTCTAATTCGTGAGGTTCTTGGTAGATTGGGAAAGTGCTTTAGTCAACTATGGGGTTTATCATAATTAGTAAGCCTACTTTATGAGCTAGCTTGAGTTGTCTTCATGCAACTCCTTTTTCCTTTATAAGGATGTATTACCAATGTAATAATATCAATTATCATTTATTGATCATTCATTAATGTGTGTTCATTAATTATTCTTCTTCTCTCCTTATGCTAATTCTCTACAATTCTCTGTGAGGTTAATTGTGTGCCTAGATCCTTAGCCTGTTTATGAAATTCCTTATGCCATCAAGGCTTTAGAATTTCTACACAAAAATGAAATATCAATATATTTCATGTACATTTTCACGCGTAATGATAGAACTTTAAACATCCACAGAAAAAGTTTGCAAACCTAAAACAGAAAACCAACTGTAAAAACAATATATGCACAAGGTTTTCAAAATAAGTACCTCTGCAAAGGAAATATAAGCAAAGTGATCAATTTGAGAAAGTAAGTAGGAATATTTTCATCCTGAATTTATTTCCATTTCAATGAAACCTTCTCAGTGCAGATCCCAAAATCATAGTACATTCCAGACACATTGTCATGGTGCCTGACAATAAATGTTTTTATTTGCTTTGAATAATTTTCACCATATCAGTTGGAATCCATCTGGATAGTCCAACAACTTTTTGCAATTATCACTAAAATGACCCAAACGCCCTTAAGGAAAACAAAGGAGAATAAGAAAGGGATTCTAGTGTTGATAACAATGGAAGAAAAGAAATATGAAGTAGAGAAAGAACATAAATACGCCATAATAGCAGTCACAGAGGCTTTTACAAACTGGAAGAGTTTCTTCTTGAAAATAAACCCAGTGATAAGAGAAGTGTGATCTCAAACTGAAAGAATTGAGCGATTGTAGACCAAGTCCTTGAAATTGTGAGCAAAGTTTGAAAAACATACATGTATTATGGTTGGGCTTAAGAATGGGTTTTAACAGTATCTCAAGCAATATTGAATCTAACAGTGTCAACAAGATGGACGAGGAGGAAATCCCTTCCATAAAGTTGGATAACGTAGAAAAGGTTAAATCAAAATTATGAAATCTTGCTTGAGAATTATCATAGAATGCCCATTTGTACTTTGTTATTGCGAAATAAAAGAACAGTGCAGAAAGGAAAAACTAGAAGTTGTTAGGGAAATGTGCCTACAAAAATGAATATATCACTTCAACCATTGTGGAAAAGATCGAAGGAATGTTCATGTTGTTGTTGTGGCCCCAATTGACATATGAACTCATAATCATAGTACTTTACAGACAAAATCATAGTACATTCCATTTCTAAAATTAGATTTCTAAAATTGTGTCTACCTACCTCACATTCTTGGCAGTAAATCAACAAGTATCCCGAACCCAAAGGATGTGGTGATATTTTGGATTAAATTTTTGAGAGGAGGAGATGCTGGAAGGTGATAAAGTCAGATGAGAATCTCTGGGGATCTCGATTTGTTTCAGATTTTAGGTGAACTTTGTCTTGGTGAATATTTGATCACAATTGATAAGTATTCATACTATGTTGGATTGCTTAGAACTTGGTGTATCTAGATCTGTCATAACATGTGGAAATCAGGAAGATACTAACCTCCGATGTCAACGCAACTTTATCTCATGCAATATGGAAAAATTACTCTGTGACGATATCGTCGAGATATTGGATGGAATCTAATGCATATCTTCTACACGTATGGGTGAAATCGTGAATTTGGGTGTCTATTTTTTTGGGGGGGGAGGTGGGGGGGGTTATGAGAAAAGCAGTGTTTTTTTTGCAAGTTTGTCAACTTTGAGCAAAGAAAAACTAGATTTTTGTTTAGAATTTCATTTTGTAGTAAAAACAAAACTTGTAGAGAATTGTGTTAGATTTCTATCGACTATTTTTTAATTTTTTTTGTTGGCATTTGATATGTCATTTTTGCAAGTGTTTGATAGTATGTTCTTAATTAATGAAATTATGATAAATAGCCATGTTTTTAGACTACAATTTATTCATTATTCAACTAGTGTTCATTAAAAACAAAATATGTTATGATGATCTAGACAGATTGTACTAATATCTACGTATAAGTTTGTATCCAATAGTCGCATACAATAATTATTAGAAGTTTTTGAAGTGGACCAATCTAAAAATCTAGCATAAAACTAACATGTTTATTTTGACACAACATCTTCCATAATTTCCAGTTCAAAACAAAAAAACTGAAAGTACCTTTTGAAGACAACACATCAATGTTTTATACCATGATTTTTCTTAAAAAAATCATCATCTCTTTAAGAAGTTATTGAATTTTCATTTCACTGAATTCTATTAAATGTTGAACAATCGAGACACCTTCTAAGAAAAATAAGAAATAAAATTAGTGGATCACACCAAATTCAACAAAATTTGAGATTGAATTATGCAACTAATGGTATTATCTGTGAGGAGAAATTCTAAGTATTTCATATTATCTGATCTCTCCGAAATTGGAAGAAGACTCAGAAATGGGATGGAATACCATTTCGGAATATTTATAGGTTTTTGGGAGAAAAAATCTTTCGGTCGAAAGTTAGTTTTAATGGATGGAAAAGAGTTCATTCGAACTAATAGTTCATCTGAAAAACCTTTTTTCTATTTTTTTCATCGGTCGAAAAAAACTTGACGCGCCTTTTTTAAAAACTGTTTAGATTCATATTTATAAGAATCATGTTTACACATATTTTCACATTTTCAGAAAGATCACCATTTTACACAGTTATAGATGAGGAGCAATTTTTCTAGTAAGTGTTCTTAAAAATTATCTTCTAAGATGAAGGCTCTTTTTCTTTGATAGTAAAGATTCTTTTGGAAAATTTGTTATGCTAAAATGTTCTTAGAAACTATTTTTTGGGATGGAGGCTCTTTTTCTTTGATAAGAAAGATTCTTTTGGAAAATTTGATGTGGTAAAATATTCTTAGAAACTATCTTCTGAGATGGAGCCTCTTTTTCTTTGATAGTAAAGATTCTATTGGGAAAATTTTATGGTAAAATGTTCTTAGAAATTTTCTAGATGAAGGTTATTTTTCTTTGAGAATGAATAATTTTTTGAGAAATTGATTATAGTGAATTGTTCTTAGAAATTATATTCTAAGGTGGAGAATTTTTCTCTTTAGTGAAGATGGTTTGGGGAAATATTTTATGGTACAAATTTTCTTAAAGATTCTTCACCAATTTATTCTATGGTGATTGTTTTTTAATTATTTTGAGCAATATTTTATGGACAAGTATTTGAAAGTGAGGTTTTTTCTTTGATGATTAAGATTCTCTCAAGGGAAATTTATTCTAAGGTGAAGGTATACACTGAATAATTATGGGCAACAAAAGAGCGCGAAAGAGGAAAACTGATCACACTCAAGATGATGCCTTACATAATGAAAAGTGAAGACTCAAATACCATGAAAAAAAGAAACAAAAGAGTACAAATATTGAAGACATTGCTAATGATGATGTAATTAGATATTTAGATCAAAATGTTTATGATATGAATGTTAAAAATGAAACTCAAGAAGAAATTGAACCAGGTATGTACAAATATTGTAAATTTGTTTAAAATGCAGTAACTAGTTTTTATAAATGATTTTATTTTTGAAAATAATTTCCAAATGCAGATACGGATTTATGTCCTGATGTTGATCAAGATGTTGAATATGTTGAAGAAATTGAATAATTAGAAAACAATGCAAATATTCAATCCAATAGAGGTATATATATTTATATATATTGGTTATTAAAATATTTTAAACCATGTAATTGTTTTTATAATTATGAGTCATATTTTTATGTTTCAAGTTAAGTATATTTGAAATATGCTAATCTAAAATTGAAATTGAAATATATATAGGTGGATTCATCATTGAATATGACATGTTACAGAATGTTAATAGAGAAAAATTCGGTAACACAAAACCTTACCATATTGTACGATATCGTGCTAAAAAGATACATGAACAATTTCCAGAAAAAGAATCAGTGGCAACACA
Organism: Pseudotsuga menziesii; assembly: GCA_001517045.1. Taxonomy (NCBI): domain Eukaryota; kingdom Viridiplantae; phylum Streptophyta; class Pinopsida; order Pinales; family Pinaceae; genus Pseudotsuga; species Pseudotsuga menziesii. The sequence continues at coordinate 162,474 of LPNX010342788.1, forward strand.
AGCTCAAATTTTGAGGTGTTTTTTAGTCTCCAAGAAGTTGAGGGAAGCTTGGTCATTATTGGGTATTCAAAAGAAGACAAAAGATTCAAAGGTGAAACAAAATGTGTTCGTAAATATAGTTGATGCAATAAAAACTTTGGAAAATCCAGAAACAAAGATACTAGTGTTGCACGTAGAATAATACAAACATCGATTATTTCATCTAGTACTGGACAAAACGTTTGACAATGTAGATCGTAAAAGTTATTGGAAATTCATGGAAAACATTGTACAAACATAACCAATTCCGATTACAAATAGATGCAAATGATGAGCTTGCTTGTTGGGAAATTATTTGTAGAGAACCCTATAAAGATAGGGTCGATGAAAGTGTTAAAGCTATGATGCATGAATATTGGGTGGAAAATTCTCGTGTTTCACCAAATGAAAGGGATGTGATACGACAGAGAATATCTCAAAATCAGTATGAAATCCATCCAAAACATATATTGGAGTTGACTCAAATACAATTGTTCAATAAATTCAAAGATGAACATAGATAAGTGAATTTGTCAATCAATACATTTGTACAATAGAATCCATGGTATGTTATACCTATCACTATTCATGACACATGGTGTTGTCATTATCACATTGAATTTGAACTATATTATGACACATTTATTCGGTTTGGTAAAACATTTTGGCTGAATCCACCTCCTTCCATAATTCGTGCTTTTATATATGAAATTCTATGTGAAAGAGATAATCACAAGATATTTTACAACAAAAGATGTGTCGATGGAAATAAATGTGATCATTGTGGAAATATAGATTTATTCCACCATAAATATCCTATTGATATTAATGATCAATCATTTTCAAATATAATAGTTGATAGGAAGAGATATGAATATGTCACGTATTCTCATAATTCTACAAGTTCTACAAACGCTCTTTCGAAAAGGATAGATTTACAAGAAGATAAAATCAGTGTTACAGAGTTTTTAAAAAAGTTTGAAAAATAAATTTATAATACATCAAACATTCACATAGAGCAAGATGGAAAGGAATACAATTCAAACAATCACGTGATGTTTTTCCAGTAGGGATTTTTTTTGTGGTTGATTTCGTAGAGAATTACACATTTGAAGCACAAAAAGAAATACAAAGTAAATATTATCATTCTGACCAAGTTTCTATATTTTTCCATGTTCTATATAGACATTGTCAACACAATGTTGATGATATAGAAAGCATGAATGGTAATCGACATGTGATCAAGGAATATCATTTCTATATCAGCGATGGCCGCACACATGATTATGTAAAACATTGTTTTGATATTATTTATGGTTCATTGAAAACATGTGGAATTGTAATGAATGAACATTGGATATGGTTAGATGGATGTGCAGGGCAATTTAAATCTTCACTATCATTCTTCTTGCTATGTCTCCTTCATAAAAAAACAATTATTAAAAATCATTGGAATTTTTTTCAAACTGTCATGGAAAAGGAGAGCACGATGGTGCAAGGGCGTGTGTAAAACGAGCACTTCGAAGGAATCAAATGAACCATTCTGTCAATATATTTGTGTGTGCTAATAAATTTGTTCAATGGTTTCATGTAAATATTAGCCATGATTGAAATCAACAATCAAAGGATGTGCAAAGGTATGAACTTTGTTTTCAAAACAAAATTATTCAACTTGGAATGACTTTAATATGTACATCTAGTAACATTTTACTCACATGTACATGTAAATTGTTTATGTTGAACAGGTTTTTTTGGCATATTGGAATCCAAGATATAAACAGATCAATCCCATATGATGCTAGAACCATTCATGGAACTCAAGATTTACACTCAATCAAAACAAAAAACCTTCCAAAATGTTTTTTCATTTGATAGTAGGAAGCTAACATGCTTTTGTCCTATTTGCATGGAGGACACAGAATCAATAGACATTTCTGAAAGCATCAATGACAATTATGTTAAACCTTGGAAACAAAATGAAATTAATCTAAAAGGAAAAATTCCACTCGCAAGCTTTGAGGAGTTGGAATCGGAGGACATTGCAATATCAACTGATGGTGATAGAATTTCCAATCTTGTTAGAGAAGGTAACTTTATGTACACTTTAATAAATTTGTCATTTTTTATTTTAAATATTTTTTACTTGAATGTCAAATATATACATGAAAGTTATTTGATTTAATGAAGATGAATTTGACAAATTCATTGCTCTTATTTATGTGCAGAAGATGTAATTGTTGTGGTTGCACCTATAGACAATAATGAAAATGTCAGATATTATTTGATGCGATGCATAAAGAGAAAGATGAAATTATTGGAGGACTATGATGACAAAGTTTTTATAAATGAAAGAGGGTCAATTCTATTAAAAGGTAATTTTTTTCAAGAAACATATCAAATTGAAAGTGGCGTTCACTTTAAAGACTATCAACCTGATGTCTTATGCTGCCAATATAGTCATTTGGTATGTGCAGCTCCCATAAAGTTGATAGAAGTTAAATCAAATAAAAAAATTAAAGTTAGAAGATGGAAGATGTCAAAAGTTGATCATGAAAAAATAATTTAATACGGCATGCCTTTACAATCTCATTTCCAATTTGAAATATGTTGAACACGATACATACTTTTTACATCAAGGACATATTGATTGGTTTTATAATTGTGACACTCAAATAGAGTGATTATTGATAAGTTAGTTAGACTTTTTTGATGATTTTTTAAGCACATTCCTTAAAAATGTATTGTTCAAAATTATAATGTTATGCATTTGAGCACGTGTTATGAAATTATCAAATCATGATAATTGTGTCTCTTTGAAACTTAAATATGAAATATTGTTAGATTATATTGTTGAGATTATGTACATGTCAAATTGATAATTTTTACTTAAATAAGATATCAAGTTCTTACATTGTTGAGCTTATGTCCATCAAATTGAGGAAACCTATATGATATTGTTCTTACATTGTTGAGCTTATGTACATCAAATTAATGAAAATTATATTATATTTTTCTTAGACTGTTGAGCTTGTGTATACAAATTGATGAAACTTATATGATGTATTGTTCTTAGATTGTTGAACATGTGTACATCAAATTGATTGATGAATTGTATCGAGTGGCCGTAACTTTGTAACATTATGACATGTATCAATTAAATATCCATAATTATTACTTTTGTTCAATTAAGATTTCTAAAATAACCAATTAGATTATAAGATTTTTAAAATACTTGTGTACATTATTCTTATTGTGTCTTACATGGCCTTTCATTCTTTTTATTATTATTTGTCTTATTAACAGACTTTAAAAAAGCAGTAGATTACCATAAAAAGTCAATATTCAAATTGAAGCACTCTATGAATTTCATTATATACACTAAAATTATTAACCAAATATAATCACGACATCAATGATAAATCATAATATGAAAATGATAACAGAATTTAAACAAGTGGTAGATTACCATAAAAAGTCAATATATTCAAATTGAAGCACTCTATAAATTGCATTATATACACTAAGACTATTAACCAAATATAATCATGATATCAATGATAAATCATAATATGAAAATGATAAATTAATGATGGCTATAGTGTCCTAGAAAAATTTATATAGGCATACACCTAGAGAGTTTATCTTATAAGGAAACGATTTTTCAATGTATTCATAATTTTTGGCACATGATCTAGGTCAAACTAATTATTCTATTATAAAATTTGTATAAAGTTTAAGTAATGAATATTCTCCAGATACCATATATTATTCTACCTAAAGGATTGAAAACATTCCTAACTAACATTCCTAAAGTGCATTTTATTGAATATTCTACAGATATCATATATTATTCTACCTAAATTATTGAAAACATTCGTAACTAACATATCCAATCAAATACACATTTATATACATAAATTCTAAAACATTAATTAAATCTATACATCATGGCCAAAAATAATATCTTTAGAAAAATTATTTAAACAAACTAAAACATTAATTAAATCTATATGTCATGACCAAAAATAATATATTTAGGAAAATCATTTAAACACAAGTGCAACATATTCTATATAAACATCAACTAATTCTAAAGACATTAATCTGTGTATCGCATGACCAAATTAAATCATTTAAACCATTAATTAAATTATATTTGAACTTGATCCAAAAACTATATATATATGAATAGTACAAAATTATATATATATATATATATACAAGTTTAAAATATATAAGTTAAAATGATAAGTTTAAAGTTTTAACATGTAATTTCATTAACAAGTTCACAAGTATAAAAACATATATAACTATGTAATATCCATTGTATGGACATCACTATCCACATTCTCATGGCGATTTAACTATAACACATGCAACATTTAATTAAGCTTCTATATATAAATTTTACATTATAAATAAACTTTAATAAAAATGAATAAATATACGTCGGTGAGCCCAACACCCAAAGAGGTCACTACATCCAAAGCCGTGGAAGGCTGTACAATCCGTTTACCGACCTACAATTTTAATTTCATTACTTAAACTTTTCATACATACATATAAAATAAATTAAAATTTAAGATGTTAATCATTAAACTTAAACATTTGAAACATGTAATTTAAACAACACAAAATAAATTTAAAAAAAATGTCAATTGTTTTTAATCATTACTAAAACATTTGAAAGGTACAATTTACCTCAATATCTTGGAAGACAATGGGAATGTCTCCCAATATTGATGATGAGAGGGGCCCAATACCCATGGTCCTAGGAGAAGGGATCAGAACCTGTGAATACGACCAAAATTTAAATATTAGAAAAATATGTCATGAAAATAATGAGAACATATAAATTTATAGATATTTATGCAAATGTACCTCCTCTAATGGCCCTAGGTTAACACTAGAGTCGACCATAAAATCACGTTCATCCAACATTTGGGTGAACTGCAATTCAAATGAGTTCATTTTAAATACCCATTGTTATATATATATATGAACTAGCAAAACATGATTTAACAATTATGAAATAAAAAACATAAAATTCTCACATACCTCCCCCCTCCCTTCTCCCTCATGATGGAGTAACTCACAAAACCCATCTCGACAATGTTTTGCATAGGCCTTGGAATATTCAAGGCTCATTGAATCTACTTGAATATATGTTTTATAAGAAAAATGTGCTAGTGAACAAGCGCATGCTCTATGTCGATTCATTGCCACATCAACCCCCACTAGAGAAGATGGTAATTTTTCTCCTATGACGATTCTCACCTCTAGACCAATATAAGAGGTCACCTCCATCTCTGATCGTAATGTAACAAGTCTTTGTGGTTGAGGCACCAAACGAGGTGTATCCTTAGGCAACAATGGATCTTGAAAGGATCCTTCCTGTTCATACGTCCTGCTTTTTCCAATCCCATAAAATTTGGATGGAGCATCTGTGTAATCTGGCTTCATGTTTAAAAAAAACTATAAAAAAATCTTGCAAAATAATGTGGCACTTCATCATTCCATGGAAATCTACCATAGGAAGCCAATAATATATCATATAAATGGCGTGCAATCTCAACGTGCTTGAAATATTGCACCTTTAACATCTTTTTCTTCTATCCTTCTTTAAAATTAAACATTGAAATGGAATCTTCTTTTGATACCCTCTTCTCTACATCAACCCACTTGTCATAACCCATCACCTGAGCCTTCTGCGTTCGCGTCAAGTGAATAAAACAATCTTTGGTTGGCCCAATACTTATATAGGCACTAATAAACTTTCCTAAAGAATCCAAAACTATTTGAAAAATTTGTCGGCTCTCTGTTGGGAGTTCCAATCTAGCAAGATAATCCCTCAATTGGTTATGGTGGGATGTGCTTTTTTCAAGGGTGACATAAACAATATCATTTTCCCAAGGAAGAGCATCGAGTATATCTGATAGATAAATGGTTGTGGGATTACAACCATGTGCTTGTTCGAAAGTATCCCTTCGTCGACCTTGACCCTTTTGTGGAGAATTTGCATGACCTTGCTCTTGGTCCCTTGCAGCATCCTTAGCATTTCCACCCCTTGCATCATCACCCTCATTTTCTCCAAATGCATCACCCTCATTTTCTGCAAATGCATCATCACCCTCATCCTCTCTAAATGTATCACCGTAAACCTCAGCAGAACGAACAATCCTCTACATTTACACATGTGATCATGTATATAATTTAGTATATAAAGACACAAGAATATATATACACATGTGAAAATTAGTAATTTATTTAAATAAATTATATATGTGTGTGTGTGTGTGTGTGTGTGTGTGTGTGTCTGTGTGTGTGTAACATATTATCAATAAAATGTGGTTGGTCTATTGGTCATTCTCTAAAATGACGACCGAAAGAGGGAAAATGGTCACTATATGAATCAAACAGTCGACCAGGCATAGATGCTTTCCCACTTTCATGAGACAATCTACTACGACGTCTTTCTACAAAGAAAAGTGCTAACAAAACCTAGTAAAATCAATGAACAAGATTTAAAACAAATATAAATCTGCATGCATACTCAAAATTTTGCATGTGCATAAATTTTAAACGCGTACCAGTGTCATGATATAATACGCTAGAATCTCTAGATGTTTCAAACCATCTTTGAGAGTGAACATTTGAAGGTGTTTCAATAAATGTATGCATGGTATTAGGTGTCCTCGTCTCAATAGATTTTGAGTACATCTTTGAGTCGAATAATGAGTGAATTCCTCATATCAATCCATCTCTACTATATCTCCTAAAAACATCAAACAAGCATCAATGAACTAATGCAGTTTATCCAATGGAGACCGACGGTAAGATTGCTATGCAGTTTATCCCATATAAAATTTTTGAGGACACAAAAGAACAATTCAATATATTTATTGTGTGCCCCTCTTTCTGATGTGAATTTGTGTTGTTCCCACAGGTATGCCCCTTTATTTATCTCGAACAAGCCATTCCTCATCTTGAACATGTATCATTCTTATTAAGCTCATTTCCATAGTGGTCATGTTTGACATAGTCATGGTTAATCAAACCGAGTTTACCATGAGAGATTAGGGAAAATGCAAATATTTTGGGATTCATTAAGTACTAAATCATTATTATATGAAACCCTATGAAGGACAAAAATCCTCCTTTAAGTAGGATTGAAGGATCACATGGGACTAACATATTTGGATTGATTTTTAAGGTTATAGTGTTAACTTTTTTAGTAAGTTTCCATATTTTGTTAGCTTTTCTAGTAAGTGTCCAGATTTTATTGTATTATGAAGTCCATCAAGTTTTTTAAGATCTCCATAAAAGAAATAAACATGGATTTGGAAATTAGAAACCAATTGTTCATGCACACAAGATAATAATTTATCTTATAATATTTGATTATTAAAGTAATATCTTCCTTCCCATGCTTTCCCAACCAAATATATTATAATGTGATCCATGATTTTTTCATTTTACTGAATTATTTTATATGTTTTAGTCTCTCTTTTTAAAGAGAGTAGAGGTTAGGGCTCATATAACTTTAAAATAAGAAAAGGGTTTTCTTTAATATTTTATGTGAAAGTTGTTTTTGGAAATCATCATATTTATTTAGTCCTCTTCTTACTCTCCAACTTAACTACCAATCATCTGAAGACCTTGTTAGGAACTAATCTAAGTTATTTTATTCCATCCTCTCAAAAACCTATTTCTTAGTTTTAGTTTTATTTCAACATTTGTTTGTTTGGAAATGTGATAAATAGAGATTTCATATTCTATGTGCACTAATAAGCATAAGGTTTAATTTTTATGCCAGGTTTACATTTTATCCTTTGTCAAATCGTTTTCTAATTGACATATTCATTTTTACGCTCACATGGTTTGACATATACCATAATAACCACCCATTTACAATCTATAATCTGTATAATCTGATCTGAGAAAAAAAATTGTATTATTGCATACACCAAACAAAACCACTCTATATAAAACAATAATGAAATTTCTCACAAATATAAATACAAATCTCGTTCCTAAATGAAAAACGTATGATCTTATCTCAAGCTTTAATTATCTTATATTATCTTTTATGTATACCAATGCAACTAGCAGCTCCCACAACCATATTTCACAAGACTAAGAGAGCAGTTGTAGTCAAAGAGAAAGACACAAGGTGGTTGACCAATATGAAAAATATAAATTGACTCCACACAAATTTCCTCAAATTTAGTTGTTTCCTACATTAAAAATTCTAGGTTCATATTGGTATTTGTTTTTATCCATGGTTGAAATATTGTTGTAAAGTTAAACTTTATAAAACTTTAATCAAGTTCAGTTGTTTCCTACATTTAAATTTATGCTTTCATATTTCTCTTTGTTTTTATCTATGTTTTAGTAATATTATTAATAAAACATATTATTAAAAACATAATTCTAACCCATTTTATCCAAGTTGACTATGTATTTTTATCAAATTGCATGTAGTCACACTAAGAGAAACTTGCAATTTATCGGTGGTTTAAATAATAGATTCATTTGCCAACTTCTGCAACGTGGTTGCAATGCAAGGGTACAGAGAGGTATGACTTGATATTTTCCAACTTCTGCAACCAAGTTGCAAGGAAAGGGTACAGAGAGATATAACATGATAAAGACTTATACGTGTATGGCACTTCCAATATGAAAAAGTGAAGAGATGACAAAAGGCATACATTACATGTTGAGGGTCAAAACTGAATGTGAACATTAAAACTATAAAATAAGACTATATTAATAATATTATTAAACTAACCTTAGGTTCTTCAATCAATTTAGCAGTGCAGTCATAAAATCATGCAAGTGACCATGCATAAAGAAAATCACACAGATGCTACGCAAATAAGAGAAACACAATTAGGGTTCACACAGATGTAGTCGGGGGGGAGGATGTGCAGGGTGAAGGGTGTGTAGACAAATCAATTATGGATTAATAAATATTGGAGGGGAAGAATGTATGGAAGAGGAAATAAAATTACGCTTTAAAATGGAACAGTAACACATCATTGATCCAAAGGATTTTCAACCATGAATTAAATGTGATCTCAAGCATTAAAACAGAGCTAAGATTCCATCTCATGGTATCCTTTAGAAATGGAATGGGTAATGGAAACTGAATAGATACCATAAGCATTGAAACATTTAATACTTAAATGTTGTTAGAACTGGGAATGACTAGTTATGTAATGGATAAACATATTCTATATCCAATACGACAACTAACAGTAAAATACATAAGAGGATCCAATAAGACAACATGTTATTTTTATTGTAAGAATGGCATTAATATTTTAAATACATCTTCTTCTCATATCAAATTATCCAATCTTATTAAAATATATTTACAAGTTCAACGAATTAGTTTAACAAAAATAATTAAAAACATGATTAAACAAATAAAAAACTAAATTGTACAATGCCAACGAAAGAGATTTACGATTCCATCCAATTCTAATTGTGATATTAAAATAATTTTTAAAAAGGTTTAAAAAAATAGTGCCATTTTTAAACTATCTACTCATAACTAAATCTGATTTTGAGAGAGGTGGTGTTCCTGTGAATGCTACATTGGAAGTCTAGGACTTTCCTTCTAAAAATCCTAATTATTTTTCGCAAGAGACTGGTGTTGTGGTTCATTCTCTATCCTACCAACTGGCTAGGACTCTCTGCTTTGAGTGTGGTCTACTATATGTTGCGGAGTTGAGGTTTATGTTTTCAAGGGAAGGAGTTCCTCGCCATGCCATTATTAAAAAACTAGATGGGAAGAAAATGACAAGAATCCATGATTTTATAACTATTTTGCGTGAAGCACCTTGAGGTACACATTTTATTTTGTAATTTGTGTGCTATAATAAACCAAATCTGATTATTGTTGTAGAAGCTAATAGGCATGAGTGGTATGGGGAGCCTAAACTCTACGCTCGAGATGATGTGATTGGACTATGGAATCGGGTTTCTACCATGGATTCAACGTATGGTTTCAGAGAAATGGAAGAATTGTAAATGCTCGATAAATGGGATTCATTTGATAGCATGGTAATGGATAATTTCCAAACATATGGTTCCAATGCTGAGAAATTGATTGAGCCAGCACTAGCCATTTTTCAGACCTTTATACCACCATCTACCTGTATTGATGTTGTGAAAGATATACCATCAACTGACACTATTGACGGTACAAAAGGTAAATATTTTTTAGGAACAAATTTTGTGATCTATGATTCTAAAACCATGGGAATAGTTGTTGTTAATAAGTCTACAATGCCCTTTTCTACAGCAAATGGCACTGTGACATTTTCTCTACTCCAAAACGAAATTGTACATTAAAATAAAATAATTTACGATTCCATACAATTATAATTGTGACATTAAAATTGTAATTCGGACTATTTCACAATCCAACACTCATATCCATTTTGAATTTTTTAAGAATAAGGGCATCCAAAACCAAACAAAATAACCTATTGCTCAAACTATAATTGATCTAGCCCATGATTTCTTATTGAACATTGCACTAGATAGGGTCCACTAACCTATAATGTCAATTGACAGTGGCTCAACATACAACCGATGAAGCAGTGTAAAAACCATTTACTAGATATATCATACCAACACTTTCATGGAGGAAATATTAATGTCGATCCACTTACCTCCACCACCGCGTAGAAAAAGGGTTAAGAAGCTCCACCACCGCACATACAAAGGGTCAAGAAGCTCAACCACCATGCATACAGAGGGTCGAGAATATCGACCACTATGCAGATAAAGGGCCAATAATCTCCACCACTGTGCATGAGCAGACAAGCAGAGAGGGCGCACCAGCACTAGCACCAACACAGGGTGTCGGACAGAGAAAACGATGAACATGGAAAATGAGTAGACAAGGATCCACCACCGTGCAGACAAAGGGATGAGAATATCCACCACCGTGTACAAGAAGACAAGCAAAGAGGGTGCACCAACACCAGTAGAGCACCAGCACCAGCACATGGCACACCAGCACTAGTAGAGCACCAGACAAGGTGCACCAGCAGAGTATAAGAGTAGAGTAGGGAAAACGATGAACAACGTAAATGAAGAAATAGTAAACAATTGCGTTCGGTTAATACATATATAAGCTTTGTTCATCCAAACAACTTTTCGGCCAAAAAGTGTTTTCAGTCGAACAACCTTTCGGCCGAAAAAAAATTTCAACCAAACAAGTGTTTGGATGAAATACTATCTGTCAGACATTATTTTTTGGTCATCTGTGCAAAGCGTGCATTACGGGGCACTACGTTAACTTTAAATTTTGGTCGAACATATTTTTTGGCTGAAAGTTAGTTAGATGTTTTTCGTCGAAAACATAAATTAGTTCGACCTAAAACATAAATTGGTTTGGTCAAAAAGGCGTTGGAATATGGATTCTTAAAGTTGATTCTCACTGAATACACACTCGTATCTCATTTCTTCCCTTAGAAATGGTTTTGTGTAGATTTTTGTGGTTCAGTTATGTGACAACAGCAACAAGTGAAAATTGTTCCAACTATTTATAGTGACTAAGTAAATAGTCATGGATCAATTTCCTAGAGCATCAACCAAAGAAGGTGGATAATTAATAATTTTCTCACCAGGATGGCTAGGAACAAGTGTATTGCGTCCTGGCTTATGATATTCTCTAAAAAAATGCTAGAGTATGATCCACACAAGCGTATCAGAGTAGCACAAGCTTTGGATCATGAGTATTTTTGGATTGACCCATCCTAATACCTTCCAGGACACAGATCGAATAGGGATTGAGCTACCTTAGTTGTGCCACCTCTCTATGCTAATAATGTTGAGTTCTCAATCGGATATGAGATCGACGAGATAGAGATCCATTCACTTAGTTCCAAGAGCAAAGGAAGAGCTAGTTTATTCAGTCCAAATAAATTTGTTCATACATCTCGAAAGGTGCATCGACTATGGTTTTAGTTTGTTTCATCCTAGTGGCAACTCTTTGTTCCAACAAACATATGACAAACCAAGTTGCAGCTCGCATCTCGTTTTTATGTTGGTTTTTTATTGTAGGTGGAGTTTTGATTGGATTGGTGCAACTCAATCCAAGGTGGTACAAATCGAAAAAGAAACTACGTACAACTCTTTATTCATACTCGATGGTATTTTTTTAGTTCAAGGCTGAAGCCTTTTTTGGTGAAATTTGTTTATTTTTTACTATTTCTTTTTATATTCATCTAATGTTTTATTGTTTTTGTTTGCAGGATTGTTTAAGGGTGAATGATGAACACATAGAAATAATTTGATTTTCTTATGTTTCGTTTTTATTTTTATTTTTTTATTCTTATCATTATTCTTACAAAAATGAAATTAGAATCAAAACAGGCTTGAAAAAGTTTTAGTGTTTATTTTTTTAGTTTTTATTATTTTATTTTATTATTCCTTCCTTAAAAACTAAAAAAAGAAAGCTAAATTAAAAAAAAATAGCTAATGAACGCATTTGCATATTTTCATCATTCATGAAAATGTTTTTAAGCATCCTACTTGCTGATTATTCCAATAAAAAACTAAAACCTACCAACCCTATACTAATTAGAATTTACAATCATCTGTAATGGAATTTCCAATCTAACCATTCTTGTAACAAAAGTAAACAAAGATTTACATTCAATTTTGCAAAATGAAATCTAAGATGTACAAGAATATGCAAATTTAGCTGCTGAAAATGTATTTGAACAAAGTAAAGACAGAAACAAAACTGATCTACCCTAGTACTTACTTGAAACTAATTTTCAATGAAACTTTCATAAGCGTGATGTTCTTCCTGATTTTGATCACCTGAGATCCCTTCTTTGTCGTCCTCAATCTCATGTTCGAATAGGTGTTCCTCATCTAATATGCATGATTCTTCAAATGTCAATTCTTGTTTGTTTGCTTCAAGAAGAGTGATTACATTTTTAGTTGTTTTCAAGATCTCTTCTTCTTGTGAAGAGGAGATTCTGACTTTTGCTAGGATCTGAGTGAGTTGATCTACACTTATACTCATCGTAAAATCATCTTACTAATAACCAAATTAAATGCTACCTAATAAAAATGGTACAAAAAAATACAAAATAGTATGAAATCAAAGTTAGCGCAAAATGAAAGCAATCCAAACTCACACTACAAAATGTAAATGCAAAATTATAAACTAAATAAAGGCACACTTTAATATAAAAAAACTCGCATAAATGAAATATTCTTGTAGAAAGTGAAAGAACACTCTTGCAGGAAAAGTAAATACTTTGCAGAAAAATAAACGCTCTTAAATGAAAAGTAAATCACGCTTGTGAATATGAAACATATTTACATACAAATGGAACAACAAGGATTTCGGGTGACCCACTAAATTGGACGCATCAGGATGTTACAGCATGGAAATTCGGTAGTGAATTCACCCATGCATCTTATCGTTTCCCCTCCCCCTTGTTGTGTAATATAAAAACAAACCTATCTACATATCTAAACTATCGTCCCCTTTTATCACCTACCCGTCAACGACACCAAAATGTCGAGCGAATTATATGATAGTAATTTCAACATAAATTATCAATATGGAAGTTCATAAACTTAGAGGTGTATGCAAAAAATACGCAGTATTAGAGTACATCTAAATTATGTTAATGTTTTAAAAGAAACAATTATACTACTGTCGTTGAATCCAAATCTAGGAAATAACAAAGATGGCATAAAGTAAATTCAAGAAAGCATGAAATTAAACATGTTTACGAAAGCACATGAAATCATATTGAAATTAAACTTAACTAAGAAAGCAAGAAGATGAACAACCTAGTCTATGATCAAGCATGTGACAAATGATAAATAACAAATAGAAAATGATAAAAGATGTGATCTCACATGAAATTTAAATTATCAACTGAAAATGACAAATCTATTATGGAGATTTTAAAACATCAATTCTATTACAAGAGATTAAATCCATGATCTCAAAAAGACAAACAAAATGTTTCTATATTTATTTATTGCTAAATAAAATGCCTCCTCCCCAAATGAGGATAAAACCCTCTTATTTATACATGAATGATTTGAATAAGAAGATAAACAACTCATAATTACAGATCCACTTTTGTCTCAACCTATCCCTTCAAATCCTCCATAATATCTTGGATAAGATATATGATCCTCTCCTTTGAATATGCTTGAATAATTATCCCAAATCCTCTTCAAATCTTGAAGATGAAATTCGAATTTGAGGCTAGGTGGTGATTTTTTACTTTGTTAAAATCTTCAAACATGCCTGAAAACATCATAAAACTCATCCAACTTTGAGGTATAATGAAAATATGTTAATTTTCTTAATATTTAATCACAAATTCTCTTAAAATACATAAAAGTAAAGAAATTGGAAAGTAACAAGGTAACCCATATTTATTTATGAAAATGGCACAAGGAATGGTTAATGGAGTGATGAATAGGGATGAATGAGAGGAATAGTGAAGGGAAAATAGGATGAAAATATGATATTTGGGCGACCAAATAGTATCCCCCTTCTTTTCACCTAAAAAGGTGATGATGATATAGTTTTCTCCCACTATACAATGCTAGGCTTCTACCATGTCCTTTATATACTACATATTTTGCATAAATTTAAGCTTGTATGGGAGGCCTTGGGGCCCATATACATTAGTTAGCATCCCTTTGACTTTTGATTCGATGACCTTGAAATTAATTGTGATCATCCAATGGATAGAGAAAGATTTTTTAACCTTGACATAACCACAATTTTATTTACATTCTATTGCATGATTTTGATTTTAATAATTGTATATTTCTTGAGATTTTATATTTATTTTTTATCTTAATGTAATGTAGATATCAATGCATTCTATATCTTAATCATTATAATGATTTTGATGTGCAAATACTAATAGATTAATCACACCCATGCAAACAAATCAGTGGAATTCAACTTGTAATTGAGAATCTCTTTTGCAACATCATCTTATGTATTTTGAGACTAGTTTAGGGAATGTTATTGTTAAAGTTGTTTCAATTGATAATTTGCACTATATCATTGTTGAAATCAATACACCATTATCATTTTTCTTTTTATAATTTCTTCAATTAATGCAATGAATCATTTTTCACTATATAATCATTAAAATCAATGCACCCTATTGTTTTATATTATTCATTGTTGAAATTAATACAACTACTTCATTTCGCTAAATCATTTTTTGCTATATCGTCACTTAAATCAATGCACTTGATCAATGTGCATTATATTTTTAGTTGATAATTTGCACTATCTCTCTATTGAAATCAATACACCATATCAATTGTCTTTATATAATTTATTCAATTAATGCAATGAAACATCTTTCAATGCATAGTCATTGAAAGCAATGCACCCTATTATTTTGCATTATGTCATTGCAAAAATCAATACAACTACTTGATTTCTATAAATAATTTTTCACTATATCATCACTAAAATCAATGCACCCTATCGATTTGTGTTATATCATCGCCAATCAATGAAACAACTTGACACGTATATGTTATCTTATTAGTCAAATTGATGAGATTCAATAATTACTCTATATCATCGCTATAAGAAATGATGGCTTCTTTCTTTATTTTTTATACATTTAAATTACATTACTCAATCCACTGAAACAATATAATTTGCATTGAAGTTTCCAATGTCCTTCTGTAATTATAATTTATAATGGAATAATCATAACTACCAAACTATTATCTTAGCAAACATTATTATTATTATTATTATATTCTATAATTATTATTGAAAACTATTATTATCTTATCCAACATTAACAACATTATTATTATTATTATTATTATTAAAGTGAAAATAGAAATCGTGGTTATGATTTTGCCTATTTTTTCAGACAATAGTCAAAACAATCTTATCAAGCGATTTGAAATATTTCATTCTTACCTATTCAATTTTGACATTGTTTTTTCACAATGCACGATTACATTTAGATTGTAGTTGTGCTTCATTTATTTTCCATAAATTTGCCATGTATATTTTCATAAATGTTTGAAATATTATAATACATGTTTGAATAACACAATGTCACAAAATACAAACCCAGATTCATGTTTTTATCCATGATTATATTTTATATTATACTTTTATCTTTTATAAAATTTAAAATTGAGTCGAAGAATTTTAATTTTATTTTTGTGATCTACTTGACAACATCTTTGCTACATTGGGTTGTAGAGCACTTTTTAGCATAATAAAAATAAAACAAAGGGAAAAAAACACCCTTCCAAGTCTTTTTGGAAAGGAAGAAACACCAACCATTCCTAAATAGGGGATCACTGAGAAAAACATCAAATATAAAAGTTCATCCAACTTAAAACTAACAATTACCCAAAAAAATACAATAATATGTTAATATGTTTTTGTTGAAACTATATATATGTTTTGGAGGGAAAAACAATGAAATACCAACTTTTAAAATCCCTTTCATAATGTCGACACCTAAATATTCACATTGGAAAAAAGCAAGCATTTTCCAATGAAAATTTGATAAAGTGTTTAAGATTTATGAAGTTTTGAAAAGTTATTTTATCGTTATACAAATTATTTCCTATAAAATAAAGATGAAAGCGTTTGAAAATTATAAAAAAGTTATCATTATAAAAATGATCTCTTATAAAAGAAGATAAAATATTTAATCTTGTAAGCTTTAGTTTTTTTTAATTTGTATTTATAATAAATTCAAAAAAGAAAACAATGTAGGCATCATGGTTAATGTCTACAACAATAAATATGATGCAAGTCGGAATACCATAACCAATGAATTTTAGTAGCAAGACACATATATTATGCATAATAATATCTTTTTATAATCATGCATAAAACTTCGGGACGAAGTTTCTCGAAGGGTGAGTATATGTAATGCCCCATAATTTGACTAGAGATATTTTCAGATAGACATACTGCATTTTATTTTGCTTAGTATATGTTGGACTCAGTTCGACTAAGTAAACCATATTTATGACATGATAGACCCGATCAGATGTTTCTACTATGTTTAAGATGTACTATGCTTATGTTGATACATTGATTACGATGTTATGATTGTGTTTGTGAGGTTACTATGTTAGAGTTATCATGAGATTCCTTTGTTCATAACGACAGTGTGTGTTTAATTGTCATCCTTGATAAAATGTGATATATATGATGGGGTACGTGGATACTGATCCATGATGTGATTAGTTTAATGATTTAAGCGACGAAAGGAAATGATGTTGATAATATTCACCAACTGATTGTTGAATGGAGATATTGTTATGAATATATGTTTTCAAAGTACTAATCTGCAGGACACATGGGCTATGTAATAACTGGATACTTATATGAAGTGTGGTATAATACCTATTTTCCAGAAGATCCTTGTTTACCAAAGTTGATGATACGATGACATAGACCAATAATATCGATAGCATCACGATATGATTTTTGATAGGGTATAGACCCAATATGTGGAAGGGTTGTGTTGAGTCACCCTTCCCCAGACATGTGATGACGATGGTCGGATTCCTGCTAGGGGAGGTTAGGTCCGCTATTTAGCTGACGCTATCGCTCTCATGTTCTATATGTGGCCAGGTTAGTGAAGCTGACGACACATCTTTACTAGGTTAGGATGGGAGGATATGTTAACTAGTACTGTTTGGAGCTGAGTGTTATGACACTGACATAGTAGTAGTGAGTATGTTTCCCTTGAGAATAATTGATTTATTATCTATTATGAATTTAAAGTATATTGACGTGATTACTTGATTGGTTAATTATTAAAGGTTGCTCGTGCTAAAATAATTATGTTGGATGTATGCTCATATGGTTATAGATATGTGATCATCATGTATTGTATGTGTGATTCTTTTGTATGCACAAATGATTATTATTTTGTCAGTTAGTATATATGCATGGATGACATGATGTTTTCTTATAGTACATATATGATCTATGCGTACGCTGGCCACGCGCCGAAACCTTGTACATATACACTAGTATTGATGTGATAAATTACTGTAATGTTGTTCTAGATAAGATTCAGTTGTGCATTAATCACGTTTGAATGATAATGGTTTAATCATATGTTTATAAATAACCGATCAATTAGTTTATCTATTAGTTACGTTTAAGTGATTCACTAGGAAATAATTGTTTGTTGTGAAGACAAAATTGTCATAAGATAATTGTTACATTTAGTATGTATACAAATAACATTTTTGTGAGCATGTTCATCATTCTGCTTGAATAGTTGGAAGAGTTTTGTTTAGAGGTGGTGGATGTTGTAATTATAACAATATTAGTTGTAACTATTTATTTATTTATTATTATTAAAAAAAAAGATAAGTTTCATTATTGTTTCAAATAAATTATTTTTTTATTTATTTGGATTATTGTATATGGTTGAATAGAATATTATTTTGATAGTGATTGGTTGATTTAGTGTTATTATATTATATTTATTGATTATTTAAACTTTATTTTTGAATCAAGCATCATTTGTCGAATCTAAGTTGATTGAATAATAAATATATAAGCATCCTCATCATTATTTAAGTCAAGTTTTATTTATTTATTATATTAACCTAAACATTTAAAGAAGACAACTCATGATTTTATTTAACTTGTCTCTAAAGTGAATAAGACAAGTCATGATTTTAAAATAAACTATAGGAAGTCAAATCAAAATGGAAAACTTAAATGAACATATAACCATTTAACTTGTCAAGAGAATAAGAAATCCTGATATTATAATTATTTTGTTGTTAGTTAGTGTGATTATATTATTAGTCTATAGGCTCAAAAAAAAACAATGTAGGCATCATTGTTAATGTCTACAACAATAAATACTAATTTATAAACAAATTGAAAAAAGAAAGCTTACACGATTAAATATTTCATTTTCTTTTATAAGAGATCATTTTTATAACGATAACTTTTTTATAATTTTCAAACACTTTCATCTTTATTTTATAGGAAGACATTAACAATGATGCCTACATTGTTTTCTTTTTTGAATTTATTATAAAGGAGTATATTAAGTTCATATTTGATGAAAATTATTTTATTAAGATATAATATATTTATTCTTGAGTTAGTTTATATATATATATATATTATTAAAATTAAATAAATAAATAAAATATTTATAAAAATTAATATATTCAGTGTGGTGTTAGATTATTAATTTTTTTATATTTTATTAAAATTTATAAATAAATAAATATAATTAAAAATAAACTAATTATTTAAATTTTTTAGGATTTTAAAAATGATTACATAATTAATAATTAATATTAAAAAACATATTAAAAATAAAATAAAAACAATATTTATTTTTAAATAAATAAAAAACAAAATGTATTTACATGCAAAATAAAATTCAACCCTCTATTCACATACTATATATTATATTATATATTATTGTTATTGAATATTTAAAATTAGATGAACTATTAACTTATTTTGGGTTATAATTTTTATGAAGATGTTTTCCGATTAAAATTAGATCTAACTCTTAATTTTTTTTTGTCTTAATCATTATGAAGTGCTTTCCTATTATAAATTTAAACTCAGTGGACATGTACATTCCTTCAACATTATGGTGAATGTAGATGTAGAAGTCACTTGAAATCATTATCAATTCATGAATCTAACATAATTTCATCCATTTTAGACATCTATCATTTAAAAATTGATCGAGGGAAGACAATGTTTTCAATAAATACACATGGCAGTTTTTTATAGAAATTCTAAACGCATAAGTTAAAATCGTCATCCATTCATGATTATGTTCATCTGTAGCCATCCATCATGAAAAATTTGCACGAGGATTGTCCCCCATGACCTTCCTATCATGTTGTTCTTGAAAATCACAAGTCAACAAGATCAATACCAGACTATGTCTATGAAAACAAGAACTTCACAAACTCAACTTTATACAAACATAGATGCCTCCAACTCCAAATTTGTGCCATAAATTTCAAATCTATATTTATAGAATCCCCAACTTTATGATGCAGATCATTTCAAATTTGTATCCTCAATTAAAAAACTATATTTATTACAGTCACCAACTATTGAGAATATAGTTGTCATTGATGTCAAAGGTTGTCACAAATGACAAAGGAATAACCAGGATGAGTTCGACAATGACAAAAGAAAAGGTTGAGTGTGGAGTGGAGAGTGTAGAGATTTTGTTATAGGAGATCGAAATTGTTTGTGTGTAGAGAGTTGTGGAAAGGAATTGATCGTTCCATTGATCAATTCAAGCACAGAGTTAAAGATATGTATCTTGGGTAGATCAATGATTAGGATTTAATCTGCGAGGAAATCTACAGTAGTGAATGATTTCCACACAAATAAAACTGAGGATCCGCATTGCACATTAGATCGTAGATCGATGACTAGGAGTGAACTCACAAAGAAATCAACAGATTAGAAGAAAAGCCGAAGGAGGAAAGCATAAGACGAGAAGTCAAGGTCTAGAATAATATGGGCTTCTGTAACCCGAAGTGCAGAAGGCAGAAAGCGGAAGACGAGAAATCAAGGTCTAGAATAATATGGATTTCCACAACCCAAAGTATAGAAGGCGGAAAGCGAAAAGTGGAATGCGAAAGATGAGAAATCAAAGTCTAAAATAATATGGGTTTCTGCAACCCGAAGTCTACCAGCGGAATGCAAAAGGAGGAGAATCATGAAAAGACTCTAGGAAATGTCACAGTTCTGCAACCTGGAGTCCGCCAGCAGAATGCAGAAGGCAGAATACGGAAAGAGGAAAGTGGAGAATCGCAAAAAGTTTTTGGGAAATGTCATAGTTCCACAACCCACAGTCTGGGAGATCAACGATCACGACGAGTTTGAAGGAGATCAATGGTGCGAAACGGTTGAGGCATAAAGCTAAGTGCGGAAAGACATCTTGAGAAATATCAAAGTTTCATATCGCATCCTATCTCATATATATGGTCAGGAAAAATCCCAAAATGATATCAACAGCTCAGGGTGATTTCGGAAATAGAGATTGTTGAGGAACACAACTAGAAGATTTAACTGTAAATTGATTAACATGAGCTTAGGAGATGCCTACAGAAGGTAAGCTCATGTGAGGTAGTCCACAAGGAGCTCGTATAGGAGGATAAGAATCCCACAGGCATTGGTTTGATGAATCCCGCGATCAAAGAAGAAGGGAGCTCGCATATCAGAAATGATCAAGAATTTTTTAATTAATTATTTAATTAAAAATCATTAATAATAGAGGTTTAAATAGGTGCTAGGATGAAAGGGCATGAGATGGTTTGAAGAGATGCATGAAAATATATTTAATTAGAAGATCGAAGCAAATGAGAAAGTGTTTATGTGATTACGAATGAGAGCATCCAAGAAGTGAATAACAGACTGACAAAAATCTAGTCCAAAGCGGCAGGCTATAAGCATGCAAAGGGTATTGTAGCAGACATAAAACCAGGGTGTTGTAGCATCTGTGTTTGTTGTAGCAGGCAGAGTCCAGGGTGTTGGAGCATTCTTGTCTGTTGTAGCAGGCAGAAATTCAAGGTGTTGTTGCATCCTTTCTGTAGCAGTAGATAAAGAAATTTTGTATATTTATTTTTTAATGAGTTTGAATTGGTGGTTTTCTATTTGAGGTTTCCACGATAAAATTTGTGTCTTAACCTGCTTGATTCATTTTGTGTTTTTATTTTTAGAAAGAAAAAGACAATACTGATTCACCCCCCCCCCCTCTCAGTATTGTGGGATAATCCAATAATTGGTATCAGAGCAGGTTCCTTCACTACAGTTGAACCACTCGAAGGTAGATGCTATTTAAAAACCACTATGGATCAACACGAAGGTTTAGCCACCAACAGAACTCCGCTATTCATGGGAGAAAATTATGCATACTGGAGTGTGAGAATGAAGTGTCGTTTCATGTCCCTTGGATGGAAGGTTTGGGAAGGAACTGAGAAAGAGTATAAAATAGATGACCAAGCACCTACAGACCTAAAGGAACTAGGCCAATATGAAGGCAATTCCAAATCCCTAAATGCAATCCTCGGTGGGTTGACTATGTAATGCAAGATTCTTAAGAAAGCATGGGATAAGTTAAAAATTATCTATGAAGGAGCATCTAAAGTCAAAGAATCCAAGATTTATACATATAAAGGACAGTTTGAAAGTCTTAAAATGAAATAAGAAGATAATATTGGGGAATACCTTCTAAGGGTAGATGAGGTTGTCAATGCTATTAGAGTTCTTGGAGGAAAATTAAAAGAGAGAGAAGTTGTGAGCAAGGTACTAAGAACATTGCCAATGAAATATGACTCAAAATTATCCGCTCTAGAAGAAAGAGATGATCTTGACCATGTGACAGTAGATGAACTACATAGAATTCTCACTGCATATGAGATGAGAACAACACTAAATGAATCCTCAAGAAAAGAAGCAACATTTAAAGCCTCGTCCAAAAATCAATCAAAGATCCTAGATGATGAGGAAGCTCTTTTTATTAAAAAACTTAAGAAAGGTACTGGAAAATATAAAGGAAATTTACCCCTAAAATGTTTTAACTGTGGAATAATTGGACATTTTGCTTCAAAATGTACTTACCCCAAACAAGATGATAGTGATGAGAGAGAAACCTCAAAATTCAAAAAGGGTAAAACAGGAAAGAAGAAGAATTCCTATGAGAAAAAGAAAATTGTCTATACCATGGAAGATATTGAAGATGCAAATACAAGTGAAGATGAAGAAACTGAAATTCTATTCATGGGTCTAAATACTCAAGCTTCAAATAGTGACTCAGATGTAGAAGGAGAAGTAGACTTAAGAGTTGAACTTCTTAGCGCTCTTGAAGAACTTGAGAAATGTAGAAGAAGAAAAAAAGAACAAACAATCAAGTCATATCATTAGTGAATTGGAAGCTCAACTTATAGATGCCAAAAGGATTGAGGGGGACCTAAACCTGCAGCTCAAACGAAGAATACAAGAATCTGAGAGACTTGAAGAAGAGATCCCACAATTCAAGAAAAAGATTGATGAAGGATATATCAAATCAAAGTTTGAGAATAGCCCAAGGATTCTAGATGACATCCTGAATAGCCAAAGAGCATCAAGTGATAGGTCTGTCTTGGGTTTTAACAAAGAAAAGAAACCAGAATGTTTCTCTTTCACTAATCAAGGAGGAAACAAGAAAAGCTATGCTGAAGCACTAAAGAGTCCAGTTAAATAGGAAGAGAGAAAGAAATCTACCCTAAACTCTCAAGATAAAAACAGAAATAATATGGTCCCTAAAATACCAAATAGATATCTGCAGATATTTTTAGGTCAGTGTTACTCTTGTAATAACTTTTTTCATAAAGCCTTAAATTCTAGATCCTTTGGGAAGGTTCCTAAATACAAGAATAAATCATCAAGTAATAAACCAAAAGGAAATCATAACCTTTTTACACTTCTTCAAAAATATGACATAGAGTGTTACAAATGTAATAACCATGGACATATGGAAAGATATTGTAAACTGATGACTCCTACAAGGAAGATTGTTGCAATTAAGTCTCAAGACACAAAACATAAGAAGTATTGGAGGGGGAAGGAAGAAAAGGAAAGTTCCATGATTGATCTATGTGCAACAAAAAACCAAAACCTATGGCACTTGGACAGTGGGTGTTCAAAACATATGACCGATGACCCAAACAAATTCATAACACTAAAAGATAATAAGGGTAAAGTCACTTTCAGAGACAATTTGTCTTCCAAGATAATTGGAAAAGGAATAGCTATTGCCAATAACAAGATCAAAGAAGAAAATGTATTACTAGTAGTAAATCTCAAGCTTAATCTTCTCAGTGTAAGTCAAACATGTGATTAAGGGCACATCTATATTTTTTACTCGAAGAAATGTGAGATAAGGAAAAATGACTCAGGAAGAGCTGTTGGCACTGCTATAAGAAATTCAAACAATGTATACATCCTAGAAAATGAAAATAAATGTTACTTAATTATGGTTGATGAAAGTTGGTTATGGAACAAGAGTATGGGACATTTAAATTTTGACAATCTTGTCAAAAATAAGTAAGAAGTAAGTTGTAAGAAACTTACCTAAAATTGTAAAACCCCTAAACTCAATTTGTAGACATTGTCAACATGGGAAGCAAACTAGAGCCAGTTTTAAAACAAAAGAACATATGACCTCACATCCTCTAGAAATAGTGCAGACGGATCTCTGTCGACCAACAAGAACTAAAATACTGTAGGCAGAATATTATTTCATGTTGCTCATTGATGATTACACAAGGATGACTTGGGTGACATTTCTTAAAGAAAAATCAGAAGCCTTTGAGAAGTTCAAAATCCTCAAGGAAATGGTTGAAAATGAGACACATATGGAGATCAAATGTCTTAAATCAGATAATGGGGGAGAGTTTACTTCAAATGAGTTCGATTATTTTTGTGAGAAACATGGAATCAAGAGACAATTTTCAGCTGCAAAGACTCCTTAGCAGAATGGTGTGGTTGAAAGAAAAAATAGAACAGTCCAAGAATCTTCCAGAACAATGCTTAATGAAGCAAAGTTGTCAAATGCATATTGGAAAGAAGCAATATACACAATAGTCTATATACTTAATAGAGGACAAATCAGAGTGAATAAGGACAAGACCCATTATGAACTATGGTATGGAAGAACAGCCTCAGTCAAATATTTCAAAGTTTTTGGCAGTAATTGTTACATTAAAAGGAATGAGGATGATCTTGGAAAGTTTGACTCTAGGAGTGATGAAAGAATATTTCTAGTATATTCATCCTCCAAGAAGGCATATAGATGTTTCAATAAAAGGTTACACAATATTGTAGAAAGTGTAGATGTGAGAATAGATGATATAAAACCAAAAAGTCACGACAATGCTGAAAATATGAATAATGAAGACTTACAAGAGGACAAAAGTACTCATGATTAAGAAGAAGGAATATAGAAGGAAGATACACATGAAAGTGAAGAAGACTCCCCAAGACCTCATACAAAAGTTCCATCTAGAAGGATACAAAAGAATCATCCTAAGACATAAATATTCAAGTGATAAAAATGTCGGAGTTAGTTCAAGGAGGAAACTAACATTTAATGAACAAGCCCTACTCTCAATAGTGGAACCTACGGATTTTACAGAATCCACCAAAAGTAATGAATGGGTCAAAGCCATGAATGAGGAATTAGATTAGATTGAGAAAAATGAGACCTCAGAACTTGTCCCAAGACTCAAAGATAAAAATGTTGTAGGGACCAAATGGGTTTTCAAGAACAAATTCAATCAGGATGGTCAAGTGATAAGGAACAAGGAAAGATTAGTATGTAAAGGGTATGCTTAGGTAGAAGGGTTTGATTTTGAAGAAACTTATGCCCTTGTGGCAAGAATTGAAGTAATCAGAATGTTTCTAGCACTCTCAAGCCATGAAAAATTTAAAGTATATCAAATGGATGTCAAGTCTACATTGTTGAATGGAAAAATAGAAGAATTTTATGTTTAACAACCTGAAGGTTTCCTATTACCAAAAAATAGTGACTATGCTTGCAAGATGAAAAAGACACTCTGTGGTCTCATACAAGCTCCAAGGGCTTGGTTTTCAAGGCTAGGCAGTTATTTAAAACAACAAGGATTTAAGAGGGGACACTGAAAGTAATCTCTACTTAAAAATCAAAGATGAAATATGATCATTGTTGTTTTTTATGTAGATCACATCATATTTGGAAGCAATTTACAAATACTAAGTGTAAAATTTGCTTCTGAAATGAAGAAGGAATTCGAAATGTCAATGTTGGGTGAATTAGCTTTCGTCTTGGGATTACAATTTTATCAAATAGACAAAGGAATTTTATCTCTCAAACTAAGTACATCAAAGACATTCTTAAGAGATTTAAGATGGAAGACTCCAAATCTGTTAGTACTCCTATGATCACAGATTGTAAATTAAGTAAGGATGATGAGTCTCTGGAAGTGGATCATACAATGTACAGATCCATGATAGGAAACTTGATGTATGTGATAGCTACAAGACTGGATGTGATGAAAGTTGTATGTTTGGTTTCTAGGTTCTATTCAAACCCCAAAGAAACGCATGTAACTGTAGTAAAAAGGATTTTCAAATATTTGAAAGGTACTATGGAGTATGGGTTATGGTACCCAAAAAGTCAAGACTTTATTTTAAAATAATTTACCAATGCAGATTGGACAAGAAGTGTGGATGATTGAAAGAGTACCAATGGAGCAACAATCTTCTTGGGGAATTGTCTAGTTTCATGGTTAAGTATAAAACAATCTTCCATTTCACTCTCCACAACAGAGGCTGAATATATTGATGTTGCATCATGTTAAACCCAGGTCATTTGGATGAAGTAGAGACTAGAAGACTTACTTGTGAAATATGAGCACCCAATAGTAATAAATTGTGATAATACCAGTGCCATAAATATGTCAAAAAACCCTATCATGCACTCCAAGACAAAACCCATACCAATAAAATATCATTTCCTAAGAGAACAAGTGTCCCAGAAGGTTGTCAAACTAGATAATGTTGACACAAAAGAACAGGTTGTTGACATTTTCACCAAGCCATTACCTAAGGAAGCCTTTGGGCATCTTAAACAGAATATGGGAGTAATTCCCTTACAAAAATTGTAGAGAAGGAAACATAATCTCAGGGGGAGATATGATGACAGGGGGAGTTGTGAGAAAAGAAGAAAGACAAGAAATCTTCAATAGCATAACAGGTTATCATTTGTCATTATTTTCAAAGGGGAGAATGTTTAGATGTTGCCATCAATGCCAAAGGGGGGGATTGTTGAAAATATAGTTGTCATTGATGTTAAAGGTGTTCACAAATGACAAAGGAATAACCAGGATGAGTTCAGCAATGACAAAAGAAAAGGTTGACTGTGGAGTGGAGAGTGCATAGAATGTGTTATAAGAGATTGGAATTGTCTGTGCGTAGAGCGCTGCAGAAAGGAATTGATCGTTCCACTGATCAATTCAATCACAGAGTTAAAGATATGCATCTTGGGTAGATCAACGATTATGATTTAATCCGTGAGGAAATCTATGGTGGTGAATGATTTCCGCAAAAATAAAAGTGAGGATCCGCAATCCACATTGATCATAGATCGACGGCTAGGAGTGAACTCGCAAAAAAATCAATGGCTCAGAAGAAAAGTGGAAGGTAGAAAGTGGAAGATGAGAAATCAAGGTCTAGAATAATATGGGTTTCCCCAACCCAAATTCTAGAAGGTGGAAAGTGGAAGACGATAAATAAAGGTCTAGAATAATATCGGTTTCCGCAACCCAAAGTCCGGAGGGCAGAAAACAAAAACCGGAATGCAGAAGATGATAAATCAAAGTCTAAAATAATATGGGTTTCTGTAACCCAAATTCCACGAGCGGAATGTAGAAGGAGGAAAGAGAAAGGAGCAAAGAGGAAGGCGGAGAATCACAAAAATACTTTGGGAAATGTCATAGTTCCACAACCCAAAGTCTACCAATGTAATGCAAAAGGTGGAAAGTGAAAGGCGGAGAATCACGAAAAGATTTTGCGAAATGTCATGGTTCCGCAGCTCGCGGTCTAGGAGATTGACGATCACAAAGAGTTTGAAGGAGATCAACGGTGTGGAACGGTTGAGGCGGAAATCTAAGTGCAGAAATAAATTTTGAGAAATATCATAGTTACGCAATCCGCATACCGCATCCTACCTCAAATCTATAGTCACAAAAAATCCTGAAATGACATCAACGGCTCTGGCTGATTTCAGAAATGGAGATTGTGGAAGAACGCGACTGGAATATTTAATTGTAAATTGATTAATAGGAGATTAGGAGATTCCCACAGAAGGTAAGCTCACGTGAAGTATTTCACAGGGGGGCCGTGAAGGAGGAAAAGAATCCCATAGGAATTGGTTTGATGAATCTCGTGATCATAGAAGAAGGGAGCTTGCAGATCATAAATTATCAAGAAGTTTTTAATTAATTATTTAATTAAAAATCATTAATAATAGAGGTTTGAAGAGGTGCCAGGATGAAAGGGAACAAGATGGTTTGAAGATATGCATGAAGATATATTTAATCAGAAGATCAAAGCAAATGAGAAGGTGTATATGTGATTGTGAATGAAGAGTCCAAGAAGTGAATAACATACTGATAAAAATTAGTCTAGGGTGGCAGGGTGGCACTAGGGCAAGATATAAGTCTGTAAAGGGTGTTGTAGCATCCTTTTCTATTGTAGCAGACAAAAAACCAGGGTGTTGTATCATCCTTGTCTATTGTAGCAAGCAGAAATCTGGGGTGTTTGAGAATCCTTGTCTGTTGTAGTAGGAAGAAGCTCAGGGTGTTATTGCATCCTTTATGTAGCAGCAGGTAAAGCAATTTTGTAGATTTATTTTTTAATGAGTTTGAATTAGTGGTTTTCTCTTTGAGGTTTCCATGATAAAATTTGTGTCTTAACCTGCTTGATTCATTTTATGATTTTATTTTTAAAAATAAAATGGCAATACTGATTCACCCCCCCTCTCATTATTGTGGGATAATCCAACACCAACTTTATACGCATAGATTCCATTAGTTTAAAATTCACACCATAAATTTCAAAGTATATTCATTATAGTCCCCACTTAAGAACCACTAGTGACCATACGATAGAAAAGAGTAGATGCCATCAATTTCAAATTACATCGTCAATTTTAGAAGTATATTTATAACGGTCCCCACTCAGCAAGCACAATAGGACATCCATTTTGACAATTTTCTAGGAAAAATTGGAGAAAGATGATGGTGTCACCTACCTGGAAACAAAGCTTGAAAAAAGGATTATGGGTTGTTGGACTCAAAATTTCTAAGAAAGCTAAGCATATTCCCTACAAGAGGCCACCTTATGTCGCCTAGTGGTCAGGGAGTATTTCCCTTGAATGTGAGATCATACCACTAGCTATTGAATCTCCTCGCAACATGAAATGGTGTACATATCCCACAAAAAATCACAAAGGTGGATACCAAACCTAACATCATTACAAGATTCCAATATCCAATTTCTATCATTGCAGTCCTATATACTTTTAACACATTTGATAGATAATTTTAGAGAAGAATGACGAATGCATCAACTTTTGGAGATTTAATCTCTCTCTATGTTGCTGCAAGAAAAGGGGTTAGAATAGTTGTAACTACTGGAGAAATTAGAACCACAAATCGAAAGTGGTGTGCCAGACATAAAGTAAAATCCATCGTGGAATGAAGAATTATTTCAACAACAACATGATACTATGTAAACTTTTCTAGATTATATTTACATGAAACAAAGTACTTAAAACACTAAGTGTGTAAACCTAGATACAATAGAATGAATCTGGAATTTTTCCTGTTGCTTTTATTTATGTTCAACCGAATTCAAAGTGTCCATTGCAGGGTGACTACAAAAGAATACAATTCATAATCGTTTGGAAGATTTAAGAAACTACTAAACAAACTCACTCAACAATAGAATCAACCAAATTTATTCTAGAGCGACATGATTCGACTTTTCTTCAGAATTATCCTCTGGAGAGGTTCTAGTAATTCACTTCCTAACCCACCAACCCGATTCTTGAGAGATCCCCCGTCTGTAGTTTGTACTTTGGAAACACTCTAGAAAATCTTGTTTTTCTTGAATCCTCACTAATTCATCATTGTTTGAAACTTAAATGTCCAAGGAAATCCTTATAGTAGCATATATATATATATATATATATATATATATATATATATATATATATATAAACATTAAAACTTTCCTAAAATTTGTTTTAAACAACACTCTCATCTAATAAAAACATCTTGCTTCAAAATATATCTCAATATGATTGTACATTCAATCAATAACAATTACGAGCAACCTCATCAACTCTATAAATGCAACAACATTCACAAATAATCATTTGAATCCATACCAAATAAATATAAACTAAATAGTTGGATTAACTTCATATGTAAAGCAAATATATTGCAATAGTGCCCCTTACATTAGTCAAATTAAGATCCTATCAATATTACAGGTAAAGAAAAAGGAAAGCATATTAAACCAGTGCTTAATAATTTGGAATAAGGAACAGGACATTTAGAAGCTCATGCATGAAGTTGTAAGATATATCACATCCTTTTGTAAAGGTGGCATCTTTTTGGAACAAGAGTGTTACAGTGTTCACCATGTCTAAACAAACAAGTATTTGAATTTCAAACAATTTGTTTTTTACAACCTAGGTGGATGAGAATTTTTTTTCTAAAACCCCATATAGATGAGAAACATGACATTGTTTCCACCTATGTAAAACACATGCTCCATGGAAATGAAACCTTTGCAAAAATATGTAATATCCATTATAGCTTCTACATGAACTTTGCAAGAGTCTAAATGCCATGTTCGTAAGTTATTTATCAATAGTTTCATTTTTCCTTTTCTCTTATATATATATATATAATATTGTTGGAATCGTAATTGCAATTTATTTACATTACACATCACGTTAATTCAAGTCTTTGCAATCTATTTGCGTTACGTGAAGAAAAAAAAGTCTTTGCATGAAATAAATTCAATCCAAATCTTTACTTTACAAGTTTTTAGATGGCTTTAATTGTATCTCAACTCTTCCAACTCATTAATAGTATGCGTTAATTGTGCATTAATAGTATACGTTTATTGTGCATGATTTAAAGGAATACTTGAAAAAGTTGTTGCATTTATCAAATTGATGAGGCAGTGGGCTGCAACTCGGCAGTAATTTCTATGACCAACCTAACCTCGACATTAAATCTAGTTTGGGGTAAATGTAATAGTAGAGTAGTTACTCCACAAGTTTAAATGATGCTTTATGTAATGTTAAATGCGCCTTGAATTTGGGTTTTGAAACCTTGTCATGTGAACCTCTCTATATGTAAATGCAATTATTCCATGTCTGAGCTTGTCGAGAGAGAGGCTATAAATTGTAGTTTGAGTTGTGAGAGGAGGTTGTAGGGAGTACCTAGTTGCTATAGCAGGTCTAATAGAAGGCTTCTCTAAGAGCTGAAGTTATAGGGTGTTGTGTGAGTCTGCATGAGAGCTATGAATATAAATGAATGGTGGGTGAAGTCATTGATGAAGAGGTGTAGTCTCTAGGGAGAGAGGGATGATGCAAGGTGAAGTCACCATTGGCAGTGAACGGATATAAATGGATGCTAGAAAAGAGTCTACGGATGGTAAGAGAATTCAAGATACCATGTGTATGAGTCATTTCAAGAAAGATAATAAGATTGTAGAGTATCATATGGATGCATTTGGCAACATTGAAGATGCTTCACTTTCTTGTAGTTAGGCTTCCAACTTTAGACAAAGTATAAACATTAATAACCTAGAGGTTTTAGTTTCGGAGGCTAAGCAAGACAGGGTGTGCCATTTTTATAGTGATTTCCTTTGTTATTTAATATCATTACTGCAAAGAAAATGCTAGTTCCAAATTTAAATTTTAAAATTTAAAGTGCAAGAATTTGTCTGTTATATGCATAAATCCTAAAGAAAAAAATGCCACAGTTTTGTGTGATTCATTTCTAAAGATTATATGAAAATATATATCATATAGAATATAGTGTTTTTATACCAAAAACTAATGTCATAGAGCAGGTACAATGTATAACATACCCACCCACTCTTGCAAAGGCCTTGATTATGACCTAAGAATCTATTCAACCACAGAAACAACCAATGAACTTTACCAATGGAACAATCCCTTCGTCCTCTTAGACAAGGAATTACACTCCATAGCTTCAACCATTATAGAAATGTTATTTCTAATAATGTTGACTAAGTTACTCAAACTACATGATTTGAGGCTTTTTTCCAATGAGTATTTTAACCCAAATTCTTCATTCCAATGTTCAAGTTCTTGCAACTTATTTTTGGGTACACTTTGCCATATAACTTTCATTGCTTCCTTGAAACCGATATATTTTAATGGTCGAACCTAGAAAAGCGTATGAATTCATTAGTTCTTCTATTTGAAAAGTATCGAATTTCTTGCATGTTATAAACTGAAGAGCACGATACTAATTTCTAAAGGAATTAAGCATGAAACAAATATGAATCTTGTTCCCTAGGCACAAATGATAATAAATCTCAACTACAATGAATCATACTAGAGAATATATAAGCATTGGCTTCTTGAAAAAATGTTCAGTGACTTGTTGATTTGCATTCAAACTAACCAATTGACTACTATCAAAAGGTCAATACCAAATTCGAGCCACCAAATAGCCTATAGATTGTTAACATGAAATAATATGTGGAACACCACTAGAACACAAGATGACTTTTATTGTAACACCCTGGTTTTGACCCCGTTGCATTAATGTATATGATGTAAATATCATATCGAATCATGACAAGGAGCTCAAGGCCAAGGCCCTATCATTGATTAATGTTTGGTATATAGGCGATCATGGTTAACGCCTATGGTTTCTGTGCTAAGTCAACCATGTTTGTGAACATCATGTAAATATGCAAATTAATGAAAAAGAACCCACATCCAGCTATATCAATGCAACGAATAATGAGATGGGGGCATGATTTTCCTAAGGATAAGGGGGTGGGGAATGTTAACCTTGAGCCAGTTTGGGGAAAATCCATGTGTCATGGGGAAAACCCATCAAAATTGTCAACTAACCTCTTTCTTGTCTTCTCTTCCCAACCATTTATTCTGCCAGAAGGTGGTTGAGGTAGTTATTTCTTGGAAGGGGAAGAGTATGGGCAATTTCGAATTGGGAAGAACACCCAGTTTTGGAATGTTGTGTTTTGCTTGCATGGACAAGAAAACACCAGAACCGTACGCTAGTTTTGACCCACGTGTTCACATTTTGGATTGGCGCTCACATTTTGAGAGCTACGGGATGTGGGGGATTCAATCATCGTTCACCACCATCTTCGTTTTCAAGGAGAGGGACATTGTGCTAGCAGTGGAGCTCTTCTTGTGTGTGTATCCTTTGCTTCTACGAGTGTTTTTCCATTGAAAATACTGTGATTACTGTGTTGTAGCATTGTCTCAAACTACATAGTGTATGAGACCCTGTTACTCGCGTTCCATAGTAAAGCGGGTGTTGTGGAGTCTCCCTGTGGTTGTTGTGTTGTGCACCCTGGTTCGGGTCTGAGCTATGTACAAGACTTAGGAATGGGAGAGATGTAGAATGTGCTTGATAAACCTAGTGTGGAACCTCACAATAAGATAAGAGTGGCTAGTAAACTTGCTATGCACCTTCTGAAGAGCACTGGAAGGGAAGGTGTAGCCTGAGGGATTGTGGAGCAGAGAAGGACACTTCCTTGTGTTGGGTGTGTAGGTAGTGGGGAATCTAGGCTAGATAGGTCTTGTGAAGGTGTTCTTAGCTTTGTAGATGAGCTCACTAGCTTAGCAGTTCTTCTTGCCCATCGCCTTAGAAGCCTAATAAACCCAACTAGAAAGATGGCTTGGCTGGTAGCCTGATAAACCCATATGTTGGCTTGGCAGTGTCTTGTTGTGTTTGACCTGGTGAGTAGCCTTTGGCTAGATAGTCTGTTAAACCCAACAGTAAGATGGCTTGACTGTGTATAGTTTGAAAAACCCATCTGTTGGCTTGACTAGTCCTTAAGGTGAAGGCTAGCTGCTGGCTTGATTGTGAACAGTATGTTAAACCCAACTGTGAGATGGCTTGGAAGAGAGACCTGTGAACCCATCTGCTGGGATGTCTTCCCTTACAGTCTAATAAACCCAACTGTGTTGGCTTGGCTGAGTTGTAGGGCACCCTTGGCTATGTATGAGTCTGCTAGTATTCCCTTATTCCTTGAGAAAATCATTCCCAGCTCAGGGGTGGCAGTGTTGCTGAGAGACTAAGGAGCACATTGGCCTATGGTTGGGTGGAACATTGCAATGGCATATCTAGTTGCGGGACAAGTTCTATTCAAGATAAGTCTTATTGTCTACATAATTATCTACAACTGTATTTCTTGCATTGTAATTACGTGATGGAATGTGATGAACATGTTGTTGTGTTGAATTGATACATTGTTCTTTTGAATAACTGCAATTATAGGCATCTATGTATGTTTTCCCCTCAATGCATTATGAACTAAGTTGCAGGGTAGATTGGCCAGATCGGTTATGGCCTGAATGATCAGATCGATCCAAGACTTCAGTGAAAAAGTTGAGTTTCCTGCTAGAAATCCTCCTTTGCGCAAATTTGCAGGATTGCGGGATGCAAGATGCAGAATGTCGTTTTGCAGATTTTGGTTTCTGCAGATTTCCCTTCCAACTTCCTTTCCGCAACTTGCGGGATGCGGAATGTCGTTTTGCAGATTTTGGTTTCCGCAAATTTCCCTTACGTAACTTGTGGGATGTGGGATGTGGGATATGGGATTGCGATGTCGCGATTTCCATAATTTGCAATCCCGCAAGTCCAAGTTTTCATACCTTCGATCTCCGTGGGATGGTTTTCTGCCGTTGATATGTTTCCGATGTGGGATGCGAGATGCAGGTTGCAGGAAGCGAGATTGCATTTTTTTGTACTTCTAACCCCGTAACTCGGGCTTTTTGCACCGTTGATTTCTGCGGGTGAATCCTGAGCCATTGATTTGGTTCTAGTTGTGGGATCGTTTATGATCGTTGATTTTCGTCGCGTTTTCTCTCCATCGTCTGATATCCTATGTGATCTTTCCTTGCAGATCGTCGAACTGATTGATGGAAGAAGAGAGGGAGCATGACAGTGTTGGAAATGTCGAGATGTGGTCATGGCCATGCTTGTGTTTCAATGAACAATAAAGGCTTTCGATGAATTTTTTTTAATTCCTCACGATAATGGGGTATGGGTACGTGACATCTATCACTAACAAAGCAAAATTAGCAGTTCAATTAAATATAAAACCCTTCAGGGAGAGGATCTAACCAATATACAACATCGATAAAGTAGAGTACAAGCAACACATATCATTGGAATGCCCCGCCTTTGGAAAAACCCTTAAAAGAGAGTACAAAGGTAAACCTTTTCAAATAATACCCATCTCTGACCCCTACGTAAGGCTCATGCATTAGAGGAGTTTTGAGGTCTAAAATGGGCCTCATAAGGGAAATTATATAATAAGAGTTATAATAATAAAATAAAAGTTCTAAATTTTGGAGTGGAAAAATAAAAAACTACTTTTTTCTTATTGTATTTTTGGCATATCTCCTTATGGGTTCACCCAAATTTCGAGTTTGGGGACTCATTGGATGCATAATTTAATTTCGCATCCAACCCATACCCACACTGCATACTTTTGACGTACCCACGACATCCAAAAATAAAAATTTCAATTAAAAAAATGTATATTTTTGAGGTACCCACGACACCCAAAAATAAAAATAAAAATTAAAAAAATGTATACTTTTGAGATACCCACGACACCCAAAAATAAAAATTTCAATATATTTTTGAGGTACCCACGACACCCAAAAATGAAAATTTCAATTAAAAAATGTATTTACGTTTTAAATTGAAATTTTCATTTTTGGGTGTCGTGGATACCTAAAAAATATGTAGTCTAGGTATGGGTTGGATGCAGAATTAAATTAAATTCTGCATCCAACGAGTCCCCCAGCTCAAAATTTGGGTGACCCATAAGGAGATATGCAAAAAATACGATGAGAAAAAATAGTTTTTTTCCTCCTTTTTTTTACAAATTTTACCCTTATGGCTGACATCATCATCTTGATTCCTATTGGTTCTTAAAAAGTGAATTTTAATGGTACAATTTTTGTTTTGAGGCCCATTTTTTACCTCAAAAATCCCCTAATGAAAGTAAACCCCAGCGGGAATGCAAGAAAATAGAAGCCCTCACCAAAAAAAGTAAAATATACATACATAAAAAACACACACATTTTCTTCCTTGAATAATTAAGATCTCTAGTCATATCCTCTTCTGAATCAGTAGCTTGAAAAAAAAATCATTGTCTTAATCTTGTGTTCTAGCATTCCCCTCACTTATAAGGGAAGAAAGATCTAGGACGTTCTTTATTTCAATGGAGAAATTTTGTAGAAATGAGGAGCAACAGATGTTGAGGGGGCTTGACTGTATGATAGAAATTGCCAGTATTACGAATCTAGTCAAGCCTTCCAGAACAGGAAAATGTTGTGTTCCAAGGACCAGATATTTTCCCATTGAACATATGATTTGTAGGTTGAAGCCATGATATGGTCAATACAATCTGGGGTCTCCAACCCTTTCTCAAGATTAACCAACAATACAACAAGTCTAGGAGCAACAAGATTATTGTTGTTGTTATTATCGCATGCAACTTCTTCCAAATCTAGTTGGGAGTTGAAGTTGAAACAAAAAGAAGAGTTGAAAAATGTTAAGGGTTGGAGCTCGAATAAATTAAACCTAAAACTTTAAAAACCTAATCACTCTGAAATTATTGAAACCAACCCAATGAAAACTATGCAATTTACCATGTAAGAAAATGTTCACCTGTTAAAAAAATGTATTCAATTTTTGTTTATATTACAAACAATTGAGTTGTTTAAATTTAGATAAATAATCAACGCGGGATTATGCTCGATCGCCACTTCTCGAATAATTGTATTTGACTTCTATTAATTTTAATTTGGGACATCCATAGTCACGCAACTTCTCCATCCACGTCTATTCTAACTCACAACACCCATTGACACTTAGCTCCCAAACCTGTAAACACTGTAATATCCTAGTATGCTCTTCAATTTCACACATCCCTATAACCCACAACACCTCCAAAGCTACCAATATTTCCAAACATGGCATCACTTCTAACTTAGATCATCCACCGACATGTAACCATCGAAGCATTGTCGTATGCTTTCCAACTCCAACCCCAATATGCTCCTCTCCTCATCTTCACGCATCTCTCTTCCCAAGATTCCAAAGATCCCATTCTTTCCAGTGCTTCTAACTCTTACCTTCAAATTATTTGGTCAACACTTCGCATTGTCTATAGGACGTGTGTGCATATGCAGTGGAAGGAACCTTTTGGAACATTGAATTAGGAATCCGCATTAAAACCTTATCTTAAAAGCAACACGTGGTGATTTCTTACTGGCAAGACATGCAACATCTTTTCATTCACCAAATAGACGATGATTCTCCTACAGTGTTTTTAAAACCCACCCTCAGAAAAAATGCCTAATGGCGTAAACATCAAAATAACGCTCAACTTCCAAGAATTTTTGTCCGTGTTCAATATGAACACACAAGCAAGTTATTACAGAAATTTCTTATAGTAAACAACTAGAATACATGAAAAGCATAAGCACCGTTAACATGATTTTATTATCGATGGGAAGAATTGATCTAAAGATTATTTATGTGGGGTTAAGCCCATCTTTAGTTTTGTTGAAGCTTATGCACCTTGAAATTATGTATAATGTGGGATATAATATGATCCACATGAGGGTATTTTTAAGGATTCAAATAGTATATCTATGTGTAGTCTTTTAGGTGACTATTTTGATTGAAAAATTATATGCATAGACATATAGGTGAATATTCAATAAAAAACATATAATGTACTATTGAAAATTATAATTTTTTGGCGAATTTTAGAATTATAATCATATCTCATATAAAATAGACGAATTTTTAAACTAATTGGCGATTATATTTTTTTAAACGACAAAAAAATAACCAATTGGAAAATTTCCACCCTTAAAAATAGTGTGACCCACAAGTACACACACATTGTTCATTGTGCAACGTGTGCTCTCCCCATCTTTACTAAAGTACACCTCACAACTATGAATCTAAATATCATCATGAAAGATTTTGTTTTACATCTATGAAAGTTATCAAAATGGTGACTAATGATAATAATAAAAAACTATTTTTAAGGTCCCATCCAAGCTAGACAATAATTTGGTGTATGATGCCCCCTTGTTTGTGGGACAAGGGACCTCCCTCTCCATAGCGATGTAATGTTTGTGGGACAAGGGACCTCCCTCTCCATAGCGATGTAATAGCTAAAGTTTACAGAGGTGTACATAGCCTACCCCCTCTAAATTTGAACCTATGACCTCTTAGAGAGAAACACATGTTCTTAATCGTTAGACCCAATTAAATTGTACATATGTAGATATTCAATAAACTCAAAACACAATTTTTTTTTGTTGACAACCAAAATTTCTCTTTTTTGAGATACATAAATCTCTCATTGTGTGCACCTTCTATCCATATGGGACCTAAGAAAAAGGTTAAAATGAACTTATGGTCAAAATTTTATTGTAGTGATAATGAAATAGCCAAGATGGTAGCGATAATGAAATAAGCCAAGATGGTAGTGATAGTGATAATGAACTTATTGCCATAGGTTGGAATAGCCAAGAGGGCTTTGAGCAAAAAACATGCCGTAAGGGGTAAGCCACTTAAAAGTGAGAAAAACTTCAAATGTAGACATCACACTCTTAAGGAATTCACCCACCCATTCATGCTTTTCTTGCAATTGTACGCTAAAACCTGTCTCCTTTTATGAATGCTAGAATGAGACCTTTTCCTTTGGATTTCTTTGTATGGCTCATTAGAGGGACACGTGGTAAAATTTAAGTGGTGTTTTGAGATGGTGTGTGCAATTATATCTTTGTAAGCCTAAACCAGAGAAGCACGTGGCAAAATCCTGTCCACAAAGTTGGTTTTTTACATGGTGTGTCATTGGGATACAAAATGCTTTAACTCATTCCTCGTTTCTCCATTGATAAAATGACACGTCACTATGAGTATACAAAATGAACACATTTTCCACAACAAACCTATACCTAGAGATTCCAACATATTTGAATATGGAATAAGTTAATTTTATGGCAAAATAATGTTTTTTTTCATGTTATAAAAGATAAGTATATAAAATTTAGGTAAGAGTAGAGTTATACTATGATTAAAGTTTATTTGTATATGGTGATAGATGTTTTT
This sequence comes from Pseudotsuga menziesii, assembly GCA_001517045.1. Classification (NCBI taxonomy): domain Eukaryota; kingdom Viridiplantae; phylum Streptophyta; class Pinopsida; order Pinales; family Pinaceae; genus Pseudotsuga; species Pseudotsuga menziesii. Next base: position 201,523 of record LPNX010342788.1, read on the forward strand.
AAGAGTTTTGTCCAATTTCAAATCAATTCAAAGTATTAAAATATATGGTGATAGATGTTTTTAAGAGTTTTGTTCATTTTTAAATCAATTTAAAGTATTAAATTTTTATTTAAATTTTTGAATAAATAAAAATTTAAACTTTTTGTAACATTAAATTTTTATTAACATTAAACATAAATTTAATCAAAATTAAAATAATTTATATTATTATAAACTTTATCATCAAAATTAAAATTATTCATAATTAATATAAATTTTATCAAAATTAAAATAATTCATATTATTATAAACTTTATCATTAAAATTAAAATTATTCATATTATTATAAATAAATAAAACTTTATCATAATTTAATTCTTAGTACCTTATAAATAACTACTTAAAATCTTTGAAATAAAACGATTTATAAAATTAAATCATTCCAAACAAAAAAAATGAATTATTGTTGGAAAAAATGAGTTATTGTTTAAAGAACTAAGAAAGATAAATGTAGCCACGTGTGTGATCATCCTTAGTTTCATCAATGTTGTGATTCACCTAATTAATTTGATTGATAATAGTGAATAATTAATTTGATTGATAATAGTGAACAAGTAAACATAAGGGAAAAGGGGACCATGGATTATAAAAGTAAATTTCATCAATGTTGTGATTCACCTAATTAATTTGATTGATAATAGTGAACAAGTAAACATAAGGGAAAAAGGGGACCATGGATTATAAAAGTAAATGTTATATTAATAGGTTATTTCAATGTTTTTGTAAATGGTTTTATATGTAAATTTTGAGTGGGATCAATGGTTAAGAATATGTGGTTTTTTCTAAGAGGATATAGGTTTCAAATCCGAAGGTGGGTAAGGTATGTACATCTTTGTAAACTTTAGTAATTACATCGTTGATCCGGATTTATGTGATAATGAAATGAAAGAGAATATATATTCACATACATAGATATATGGCAATAAGCACAGTGATACAGTAAACCCATATTCTATTAAATGAATGAAACAAAACAAACTGTAAAACAAAAGCAGCTAGAATGGTGGTAGTTATATCTCTGAGAAGAGATGTGGCGGCTGCACTCACTCGTGACAAGATTAATACAAAAGGATGATGAAGGGCCTTTTATCATAAATCCTTGGAGAGGCAGAAAACCCTAACCCTAACCCTAGGAGACGAATCGTCATAAAGTTTGCAGCCCCAAGGTGGTTAGTTGAACAGTCAACTTCTCAGGGTCATAACTTTTGCATGGGATCTCTGTTTGGGGTGCTTGATAGCCCATTGAAAAGGTCTATTCGAGCTTTACAACTTTCCACTAGACTAAATGCATGCCATTTCAACCATTTTCCCCCCTGAATCGCCAAAAAACATTGTTTAGGGCCTCAAAATGGCCCTAGAAGTTTGGGACCCAAAAAACAGTAGAAAATTATAAGAAAATTGCCAAAATGAATAATTGTTTTGAGCGAGTGGAATATATGGGTGGCCACCTATACCCATCTAGATAAATCGTTATGCAAAAAAAATCCCTTATTCCACAAAAATGAAGGTCTCATACACCAAATTGGTGCCTAAGTTTGTTCTGAACCTAAAAATAGATTATTATTATTATATTATTATAAAATAAAGTTGTTTTGTAAAATATTATCCATATTACATGTTTTCGATTTAAATATTAATTTTGTTGTGGGTTTTGGATTAAAGTGGCGGTATCTTCTTTTGACAATTTAATTGTCGGAATGTATAAGTCTTATGTGTATGATTGTTATATGTGCAATGTTTATAAAAAATTATCAAATATCATTATGTATTTTATTTCATTAACATAATCTAAGGGTGTCATGTTTTTTTTATAGGTGGGAATTTGCTACATGGAAATATTAGTTTAAAAAAAATAAAATGGATGGATAAATTATTGAAGAATAATAAATAAAAATTTAAATACAGTGTAATTTTAAGACAAAAATATGAGTTAACTTGTTGAATTTTTTTTAAATTTCAAGCGAGTCACAATGGGAATTAACTAATTAAAAATTTCAACCCAAGCAGGTTAAATATGAGTCAATCACTTAAAATTTGTACTCAAACATGTTAATAGTGAGTTAAACGTAAATTAATAGTCTTAATATTATAAATCTCATTAAATAAACATTTTGAACTATGATAAGGAAATAACATTTATTTGATATATATTCTACAATGTCATATTTGGGCATTCTTTGATCAGTGGAGTATGGAATGAAATTCAATACCATGTCTAAATAGTTAGGATGAGGGTGGCATTAGATTTTAGTGGAGGAATGAAATCAATCATGTAAATATGTCTCGTCATTAGTTTGTGGTAAATTTAAAACATATCATTTTCATTGTGAAAGTTTTCTTGATAGAACTGATAAAAAAATGATTTTAGACAAATTATATTTATGAAAATGTTATTTTTCAATGAAAGTTATAAAATTGGGTAGTGGCATGGCATCTCACATTAGTCATTTTTCCTTCTCTTACTAGTACTATTTTATAAAACCCTCCCTTACAAAATCTACATGTGCTAAGTTCTTCAAACACATAAAAGTGCATTAAAGTTGAGTTCATCTATAACATAAAAGTGTATTAAAGGTATAATAGGTGTCCAAACAAACACTAGTAGAATTTGGAAAATTAATAATTATATGACTAAATTAGTCACGATGGTGTTTTTAAGCTAAATAAGTTACTAAATTTGAGCAACACAACTAAAAATGACGAATTTAGTCACGGGATAAAAAATATTACTAGATAATAATTGATGCCAAGAAGAATACTCAATTAGATAGATAATGAAATTTTGGGTTTTCAAGGAGACACTACCATGTTGGGAGGGGTTCAATGTATCATTTATAAATACTAAAGGTTATTCAAAAATGATGATAGAAATCTACAACAATCCCTATTTATAGTTGTTTTCATAGTTCGAGCATCATAGGGATGAACAAAGTATAAAAAATAAATGAACTTGTGAAGGGATAACACTAACAAATAGGAGATTTATAATCAAGGCTCCTTTGTGGCTTGAGGAGATAAATTACATACGATGATAGAGTTTTTACATAAATAAATGATAAGGCTAATGGATTTTTTCTTTATGGATATTAGCGTTGTCGTCACCACTTTTTAATATACGTATATAAATGCAATAGTATAGAGCATGTCAACCCATTAAAAGTTTCACTTTAATTTGTTTCATTCTCCTTAGTGATTACATCCAAATTTAAATGAATTATTAGATGTAATAGTTATCACCCTTCCATCATGAACCTTAGTTTTATTTTGATTGTTATAGCCATTAAATTCAAAAAGAAAATCCAAAAATCTTGTGTGGGGGCCAAAATTTGTGAAAACTACTTGTTGTGTCATCGTCATATTCATTGCGGGTTTGTTTGGCCCTCAGGGAAATAATATGTTTTGGTTCTTCCAACATTTTGGGCTAATGAAGGGGAATATGGGCATGGGCATGCTAGATGATGACTCATTTTGTCTATCAAAATCATTTGAAACAACACCAATAATATAGACCTACTTTTCCCTCTAGCACTCATGTAGATTTGGAAATTAACTTCTCCATATATTCGATTCTCTTTGTTTGTATTCTCATTTATGATCTGATTCTACAGTAAGTGAAATTTGCTAGACTAATGGTGTTCATCTTGGACCCATCAATCTAAATTCCATTTCCCAAGTACACTTCTGCCTTTTTTGTTATTATGCTATAATATATTCAAAATGGTCCTCAAAATCATTTTTATGATGAAGAAAGTGGTCACGAGTTTGATTCCCATTGGTCGAAGTGAGTTTTCTTGTATAAATATGTTTAGCAGAGCCTGTAACTATCAACAAATAACATGTGTGCATTGTAAAATCTTACAAATTTGACTACTGATTCAGGTATTATCTCGTTTCCATCATATCCCGTAAGTATATAATATATAATCTAGAAACTCTAGAATTTCAATGCTTACCTCTTTTCAGAAAAAAAAAAAATTATATTTCATTCAAGCCTTCATGTGTGTTCATTGTGAATTTGTTGGAAAACCTATATAGAAATTATGAAAAATCCTCGATGTTTCAAACTAAATAGTTCATACCATCTTCAGGAGATAGATCCAAAGTTCTCTCCCTGTCAACAAACAAAGGAAATTTATTATATATTATAAGGAATTAAAATTGGATTGTTAGCAACTATAAAAAAGTTAGCAAAGACCCTACCAACAGAATCATGAGAGAAATTACGAAGGAAAACCAAATCTCCTCCCTAGATGATACCATGAAAAAAAAAGTATTCCCAAAAATCCTGTCATCCCAGGCATTTATGGTCTTCCAAAAATCCACAAGAAGGATTGTCTGCTTAGGCCAATTATGAACACTATAGGATCGCCTTCTTACGGGCTATCAAGTTGCTTGCTAATAAGCTCAAAGCTCTCATTGGCCACACTTGGTCTTTCATCAAGAATCCTCACACTTTGTTCAGAATATTAAATCCATGAAATTGAAGGAATATGGCATCTTAGTGAGTTTTTATGTCGTATCTATCTACACTAATATTCCAATAAAAGAAGACGTGGAGGTGATTAGAAGGCTTAGTGATAATGAAACATCTCACCTTGTGGAGGTATGTCTTAGTTCTACGCACTTCAACTTTTGAGGTGACATTTATGAGCAAACCCATGGGGTGGTGATGGGATCCCTTCTCTCCCCCGTTGCAGCTAACATCTTCATGGAACATTTTGAGGATTTATCCATTAATACATTTTCATCCAAAACATAATAGTGGAGGTTTTATGTAGATGATACTAATTTCATTTGGCCACATGGTAATGATGACCTCGATGAATTCCTAGTGCACATGAATAACCAGTCAGATGATATTAAATTCATAATGGAAACTAAATTTAACAAGAAAAATCCTTTCTTATACATCCCTCTTACCAGGAATGAGGATGGATTGCTAGGACACCAAGTATATTGGAAGAAAATGCACATGGATAAATACATTCAGACTACTTCTCATCATCACCTGACCCAAAAAAATGGCATTATTAATACCCTGGAAACTAGAGCTAAGAGAATATATGATCTTGAACACTTAGATCAAGAATTTGAACACATTTTCAAAGTTTTCAAAAGTAATGGATATAATGAAAAACAAATTAAAAAATACATAGATAAATCTCAAGAGAGAAGGGAAATTGACAGGAGAGAAATTGTCGATAAAAAATATGACAACATTGTGAAATAAATAAAAGTTCTATATATACATGGAACTACTGATAATATTGCTAACATCCTACGGAGGAAATAAATAAGAGTTGATTTCTCACCTCTAATTACTCTACATTGAATTCTTGACCATGCAAAAGATCAAGCAGAACCGAAGAAGAATAAAGGTGTTTACTCTATCCCCTGTGACTGTGGGAAGGTATACATTGGTGAAACTATTCGCTTGTTTCAAACTAGGATAAAAGAACATAGTACTGACATCATTCATGGACGCACGAAGAAGTATGCACTGGTTGAGAATTCCATAACCTCAAAACACCACATCTCCATAGAAGATGCAAGTTTTATTGTCAACATGGATCATTACACAAGAAGGTGCGTCAGAGAAGCCATAGATATTGAAAAGCACCCTCTTAACATCAATCGGTATGATGGGTGGAAGCTAAGCAAATATTGGACTCCTGTAATAAATTTAATAAATAACTCTTCTCACTAAAACTCCCAATAATACTCTAACCCTAGACCTTTAATTATAATATGTTAAACAATTTATCGCTCGAATACAAAAAATTATAATTTAATTAAAAAAATGTGTACTCTATATCATGAACTTACTAGCCAACAATCCAATTTAAATTCCGTATGCTATATTAATAACTTTCCTTTGTTTTTCCTTTGTTTGTTGACATGGAAAGAACTTTGGATATATCTCCTGAAGATGGATTGAACTATTTAACCCGAAACATCAAGAAATTTTTAGAATTTCTAAATAGTTTTTACAGCAAAATTCATATTACATACATATGGCTAGTCTACTCAAAAAAACAAACGACCTATACTAGAGGTCGAAGAGCATTAAAATGTGTAAGTTTTGTTGCATTAGGATTTGCAATAGATTTTATTTGATAGTGTGTGAGGTTAGAATTATTTATTGGATGACTTGTTTGCCACGACAAACATAAGTTTCCCACCATTATCATAGCATGGTTTAACTTTGGAAAGGGTAATTTATGCATATATTATTAGTTACGACTGAGGTGTGCGTTTAGATCAGAATGACATGCTGGAATCCAAGCCTACATAAGGAATTGTACCCATGAAAATTTGTAGATAGATAATGAGATATTGTGATTTCAGTTGTCACATAGTAAGAAGGACAACTTATAATTTTTATGATTATAGATATTTTATGAAATGATATTTGCCGTGTATGTGAGCTTGGAACTATACATGTACCTAAAGTTATAGATGTGGAATTATATGCAACAGTTCACACATTAGTTAGCATCATTTGATAAGGAAAAATAATCATATTCTCAAAGTAAAGAAAGTACGCATGCAATGGCCATGACTTTCCATGATTCCATACAATGAATATTTTTTTAAACCGTGATATGTTTATTAGTTCTAATCATTTCATGGTTTGGATGTGAATTTTTCCATCAAGTGCCCAAAACTAATGCCAATCATCCATTGATTGAATATGTCATTTCTTGAAATTTTATGCATTTAAGGCCATGTCACATTAGGTGATAATTTTTTTAAGAATTTCTTTTTATTAACTACTATAAAATTTATATATGGATTGAGAAAGTTGGGAGCTTTAGAAATTGTCATTGCATTCAGAGACATCCAATATATGGAATGCAATCTTGTAATGCCCCAATTATAACTAAGGGGCATAAAAAACTTACATTGGGATAATATGTGTTTATATGATTTACCCAATCTCAACTTTTTTGAAGCCTTATAATCACTTGACTCCCATTTGACTACTATAAGTTATATTTTATTATTTTGACTAGTGGCGTTCCTTTTAAATAAGAGATCAGTTCTTTGAGAACCTTTGTCTCAAAGGCAAACTTTGGATCCAAATGTTCTTCTAAAACAATAGGGCCCCTTACTTTCACAGTGCTTTCCTTTTTCTTTATTTTCTTCACATTAATTAATTTCCCTTACATTGGGGATTCAACATCAAGCATTTTATTTTGGTTCCTATGGTGTCTTATTTTTAGCTAGAATTTTATCCTTCCTTTCAAGATGGACGAACCTTTTACAACCTATTTAGAATCAACAACAGTCAAATTCTCTATATTTATAAGCCCCTTAGATATTTTTTCTTTTCATCCTTGTTTTGGGATTAGGGTTTTGTATCTAGCATGGAGAATATGTTGTAGAAGTTCCAAAAGGAAAATAATAAAGATGGGAGTCTCAAGTAGATTTTTATTTTCTACTAACAAAATTAACAACAAAGGCAAACAAATTATATGATTTTACAATGGATCAATTCAGATTAGGTGGCCATCTGGAAAAGTTCCATTCATTCCATTAAAATGTTTTACTATGGAAAACAGTGATTAGTCAACTTGAGCATCTAGATTTTTTTGGAAAAACGAATCACATACAAAAAAAATAAAAATTAAGTGAATCTTTATAGGGAGGTACCCTATACTTGTTACTTGAATGGGGAAAAATACTAGTTATGCTATCAATACATAAGTTGGGTTCTTTGTTTTGTCAAACTCTTTTAAAACAAAGGGAAATAAGGGAGGACTTAGAATTATGCATTGCTGCATTCTCAATCCCTTATGTGATCTTATTATTTTTTAAACACAAACTCCAATTTCATTAAACATAGACTAACCACTAAGAATATGGACTTACAACATGTTCTAAAATCATGAATATTGGTTTTTCATGATGTGATTATTGGTTTTCAAAAGTGAGATTATCAGTTTCCATAAATGTGATCATCAATTTCCAAAAGTGTTATTAATGATTTTTTAAAGTGTCATTATCAGTTTCCACAAGTGCAAATATTGGTTTTTAATGTTGTTATTATCATGATTCTACTCTTTCTCCTCATTACACAAGTTCCAATGTTTTCACATATGGAAGGTTTTGTGCCTCGTCCCACTACTCCACATGATTGATCACTCGAGAGGTGTGCAATATAGTCACATGGAAGATCCTTAAACATCTCGCTTGCAGGTCTTGAGAAAAGATTTAAAGATATTATGTTGTTTAAACATTAAAAATATTTTGTAATGGTACATATTTTTGGTAACAAAATTACATGAGTCTTGAGTTTTGAACTCAACCCAGTCAAGGATCAAAATAGAAGTCATCATTGTCGGTCAAGAGCCTTATAAGTCACCTCAAGTAAACACTTCAAAGAAAATGCAAAATAAAAATAGTGTTGATACTGACTATGATGTTCTGCATGAGTTGGTCACTGAGTTTTAGATAAAGAAGTATTATTGTGGCATGTAAACTGTTGGAACACCGGGGAATTGTATGTCAAATCATCGCCCTAGATTTCTAGGTGAAAGAAGTTTCTCGCAAGTGGGATTGATTTTAAGGGGTAGGGATGTCTTTATTAGAAACATACTAAATTTTGTAAATTATACAAAATTTAAATTCGTATTTACAAGTAATTTGAAAATTTTTCCTTTCCTTTGAAATGTTGCTATAAATGATGCCCTTCTTAACTAGAACTGTAAAAATATAATTTTATTTATTTTTAGAATGTAAACATAACTCTTTAATCTTTGTGTATCCTCAAAACACCTGTCATCAGCTGATAAGCTTGGATTTCAAGTAGAGGAAATTACAATTAATGCATGCATACAATACAGTTTAATGTAAATCCATCCCAAAGATTATGCATGATCACACATTTATTTAATATACTGTCAATATTTCGCGTGTGGCAACAAATCCAATATATTGTTAAAATCTTATGTTTGGCAACAAAACCAATATAATGTCACAATGTGCATCAAACAATTTAATGATGAGTGCAATAAGCACCCAGTAATGCAACAATAAATGTTGCGGCTGCGGGCATGCTGTAAGTTGTGAAATTTATTGCTCCACTGCAGGGTTCTTATTTCACACCATTCAATCACCAGTCCATTGTATTTACTTGAATAAAGAGTCAAATAAATCATTGTTCATTTACTTACGACAACTTTTATTCTATAGAGTGGTGTTTAATGCGCCAACGAGGTGCATATGCACTGTTGGGTGCATCCAATGATGTATATGCACCCCGTTAGAGCATTAAATGCCACCCTACGGGGGGGGATATTCATCGCATTTAGTGATTAAATTTTGAATATGTGACTAGGATTTCTTTATATGGCATGTTTTACTTATGTCCACTATCGATAGCTTAGTTTCTAAAGCACCTCTAATGCACCTCGTTTGTTTTGTGTTTTTATGAGATGTCGAAGGCACACTCACATAGAGGTACTTCCCATAATTATGTAGAGTAAATCCCTACTTCAACCTCAGAAAAGGGATTGAAATTATTATAAGACAATGTTGCAATGACAAGATTTGAAGGCGGCCTAGACTAGGAGGAAATCTATCGGATATTCTTCGAGGGGGATTTTCCCCAGGATGAGGACATTGAGTACACATATCAAAACATCCAAAATATTTGTGTGTATTCCATTGCAGAAAGGTCGAGCTTGATGACTTATCATTTTAATGATGCATCCAAGTGGTTATTTGACCATGTCGATTCACAAAATTGAGTGATCCTAGACGCAGAAGGAGAGGTCATCACCTCGCTCAGGCATGATTCATTCTAGTAGATGTATAAGCTAAACAACCTTGAGGTATTCATGGACCAAGTTTTCATGTCAAACTTTTCCAATAAACACCCAAATTCTGTCAAAATAATCAAGGAGTGGTGGGATGAGGGATGTACCTTCATAGAGAAGTCCACTAAGATCTATACGATACAGTATTTTCAGAGTCCATATAGGCCACTCATGGAAATTTTATGTCACTTGAATGGAATTCAAACTTCTACACATTTTTTGTTGGAATGGTCACCTTTCATTTATCATGTGACAGAAACTGGATATTTTTTCAACTTGATGAACATCATGTCCAACAACCTCTTCAAAGCCCTCAAAAATGAAAAACAGGTACATGGAAGCGAAAATTTTCATATGGTTGCTTTTATATTTGATGTTATTTGTTCTTGCAATGTGTTTCCATTCATGAACTAGAACTAGAAGAAATATTTCTTTCTCGTTCATGTTTACTACAAATAGTTGTGGTTGTGCTATTATAAACCCTATTTCTGTGATATTACCAACCATTTTTTCCTTGTTGTACTTTTTTATTTTTAGAAAACCTATACCAAGGATAACTAACCAAGCCATGGAATGCTTGTTAGAAATTGGTGACTAGTATATCTTGGATTTATTTACCTACATTCTAATCTTCAACATTAATGCATCCCCACATTTGCTACCTATCTATGTTACTGACCGATTTCTTGCCCATGAAATTTCTTACAAAACCATCATAAAAGGAATCAGAGCATGATTGATCCAAAAGAGTAAGAAAGCTTGTCCTATTTACCCCATTCACGTCGGCTCCTTCACCTTAGATAATTCTCCACATTCCCGCAAGGAAGCCAGTGCATTGGAAGAGGTGAAACTAGGATTTGCAAAGTAAAAAAGGCATGACCCTAGGATGGTGATTGAAGCATATTTCATATCATTATCATTACATTCTACCTACATACATGAGGAATACCCTTAAGAAACTTTGTTTCAAAGAGATACTTCCTTTAATGAAGTTCTTGCAAAAATATCAGAAATGGAGCAAGGATACTGCACCAAGGGAAGTTAGACCTTCATGATATTTTCATAATTGATAGAAGAGTTTCCTTCATATCTAAGATGGAACCAGAAATAAAGAAGTACAAAGCTATAAGAAAGAGAGAGGAAATGGTAAAATACTTTTATCATGAACAAATAAGGAAAAAATATTAACAGGATTCTCTATGCTCAGAAAAGGCTGGAAACAAAGTTGTGTAGGAAGAAGACTGCAGGGACGTAGAAGAAGAAGGTTGCAGGGCCAAAAATAAGGTCGTAGGGTGGCAAAAGAGAAAGAACAAAAGAGGATACAGAGTAAGAAACAAGCTGACGTTGAAGTGACGACAAGCAACTGAATCTCAAAAAGTAGCGGAGGAAGAACGTCGCAAAGATGTGGGGGAATAATGTAGTAGAGCCACTGAAGAAAAAAAACAAAAAAACAAAAAAAGATATCCACAAAGTCGCGAAAGGAGAATAACAGAAGAGGATACACATGAAGATACAAGCTAACGTTGAAGCGACGTGACAAGTAGCTGAAGCTTAAAAGGAAATGAAGGAAGAACACTACAAATTAATACGTAGAGGAAGAATGTTGCAAAGACATGTAGGAAGAATGCACCAGAGTCGCGATAGAAGAGGAATATAAAATAAAAGAAGAGATCCTCTAAGTTGCAGAGGAAGAATGTCGAAGAGACATAGAAGAAGAGATATGTCAAGACGTAGAGGAAGATAAGAAACATAAATAAGAGGCTAATAATGGGGCATCAATGCTTCGAGTCCACTAGGAACAACAACAAGAGGAGGAGGAAAATTGCAAGGTTGGAGACGAAATAAAATGAGATGAAGAAAAATTACAAAAAAATGAACAACAACAAAAGGGCAAGTAGGTTGTTTTGCAAACGTCTCCAATCAATCCAGGGACACCACTAGCTATGAGATTTGGAGGGTAACTTCAACCCATGCAGGTAGATGCCATTATTGTCTCCTTGGGAGATTATTTTTTTGGTTCATGAAGGAATAGTATTAAAAAAATTTCATCCAAGGGACAAAAGACCAAAGGAAACACTAGAAACATCATAATTTTTTACATGGAAGGAAAGGAACTAGGTGAAATCGTAACCAATGTTGCCTCATTGATTGGGGTATTGGGAAATGTGAATGTCTCTTTGACAAGAGACCTCATCAACCAAGTGGAACAATGTAAGGAAGAAACAGAGAAATATAAGTAGTTATATAAAGAGAATAAGTGTCATTTTGATGAAGTCCATCATGAATCCTTAATGGAACATGAGCACCTAAAACAAGTGCACAAGAATGATTTGGCTCTATTGAAAATAGAACATGAGGAGCACATAAGGGAATTGGATATGGATAGATACTACGTCGAGTTTCAAGTCAAGGTTTTAGAAAAATAAAATGAGTTGGATTGGACGAGGCCATCAAAATTAATTCAAATCTTATGGATTCTTAGAAGAATTTATTATTTATCTCTAGGAGTTATGTGAGTTTGAGAAATCTCATAGATGAAGCTGAATTGATAGAAGAGGAATCAAAGGTGACTCAACAGTATGCATTATATATTTATAGATGGAAACATCAATATGAGGAAATTACTATGAATCTTCCCACAATTGAGAAGAAGGAGTTTGCAAAAATAAGAGCTTGGAAAAATGTCTAAAATTCCATGAAAGTAGAAGTAAACAAGGTTATCATGAAGGTGGAACAAATATGCAGTGAGTTTTGGAGCTCTACATATAGAGGGATGGATAGGTCTGATGCTTTGTCCCGAGATGAGTTAAAGGTGGAAGATCCATTCGGGTCAAAGATATATTCTATTCAATTTGAAAGGAAGGAAATCGAATAGGAAATTAACGAATTGACCAATGTTGATCATGATTTTCTGAAGAACTTTATTTATCATCCTACAAAATTAGTAGCATGGATAGAATCTTTCACATTCAGGTCATAGTTAGATAGGGAAATCCATCCTGAAGTTTTGGAGCTTTAAGTTCAATTTGAACATATACTATATGGTCACTCTGAGGAGATCAAGGAGTGGCATATACAGTAAGAGAAATTCCTGGAAATATTCTATTTTAGCTACTCTTATTTATTTACATTTAATAAATTTTATCTTTCCTAAGTTCTTAAGAAAAGAGACAAGAAATTATTTCAATTTTGGAAAGTTAATTCAGTACAATGAAATTCCATACACTTTTGTGTTGATTATATGGAGTATACGATCCAATTAGTTCTGGAAACACATTTTCATTAATGCAATGTTATTGACTTTTCTTCGAAATTATTGATCTGTTTGATTACTGGAATGTTGTTGACTTTTATTTGGAATTCTTGATCATGTTATGATTATTTGTTTTATGATGTGTGCATGGTGAATTATTTGTTTCTATATTGTTATGAATGCTACTCTTCCACTAATTTACAATATGCCCCTTCATTTATTTAAATGTGTAGCCAATATTAGTTATTTATCTTGGAGTAAAATTACTTTTTCTTTCGTGTTAATTTGCCATTGGAATTTAAGAAAAGTTTACTGCCATGGATTTTGAAAGCAATCTCAAGCATAATATTTTCTCGACAGATTCAATTAGTTTATAAGCTTGATCCCATCGTTGGGATTGGTTTTCCTTGCACATTCTCTTATTTTCTAAGCTTTCTCCCATCATTTCCCCGTGCATTATGTTATTTTATAAGTTTTCTCGCATCACGAAGATACTTTTCAGGATCTAAGCTAAAAATAAAACATAGAAATCAAATACCCAAACAAAACTTATAAACTCAAGTCGAACCTAACTTGCAACACATAAACATGTCAACATTTGGGAAAGGGCCAATATTTTGAGAAAGGGCCCAAGATCCTTCTCCTCTATTGCTACAGAGAGACAAAGTGTGAGTTGCTCCTTCTCCACCTAAGAATTACTATAGAAAGAGAAAGGGTCAGTGATCATTCAAATAAATTACAAAAGTTTGAGAAAGGCCCATGCTTCTCGGGCCTCTATCATAAAATTAGATGCTTGTTGACAAATGAAATGAGGTCACTCCACCTTGTCCTCATCATTCTAACAATAAATGGGTGAGAAAGGCCAATGCTCATTTTCCACCTTACTTGAATTTCAGAAGTGGGATAAATATCCGGTGTAAACAATTGAATACAGTGAGAAAGGGCCAATGTTGCCAGACTTGCACCACACTGCAGGCATTAGCCATTAAGGTCATAGATGATGAACCATTTTAAATAATCACAAGAAAATAATGCGCCACACCACACACTCTATAGAGCACCATACCGAAAAATAAATTTGTATAATATCACTATGGATAATGCCTCGTACCGCATAATGGCCATATCAGAGCCTGTTAGAGGTCATGTTGTATAAAAATGATGCATAAATACCCCGAACTACATATCCTTTTGGGCGTAGAGTTAGGATAGTCACTTTCCTTTATATTTCCTGCACCATAACTTCGATAGCGCAATGTAGAACTTTCATTGGAATACCCATGCTACACATTCTAATGTAACATAATGATTATGGGGAATGACTAGTTCTCTCTACAAACTTAACTTAGAGCATTATTTTCAAAATAATTTAACAATGTGATCATTATTAACACTTACTACTGTAAAAGCTTAATAAATTATAGTGCTTCAATATCAGATAATCCACACTGTGACTAATTATATGCACTATATAATACATTGGTGAGCTCAAAGATATGACGCTAGATTTTCTACATTGTGATTTTGTAATGTTGTGATGCAGTGCTATGGTAACCGTATTACAACGTGAACTCAAATTACCCTTTCTCCCAAAAAATACTACATCCAGAGAAAGGGCCAGTTTCTCACTCAAATTACAACAATTTGTTAAGGAGTTCCCATGAAACTCATTTGAATGGAACGGTTCATAAAAGGAACCCTTGATCCTTCTTCTCCAAATCTATCATAAAATGATCCCTTGATAAGAAAGGGCCAATGTTATCGCTTCCCCTCACACTAGTCTAAGGGAGTCCCTATGCTCTACTTATTTAAATTGAATAATGGTTACAATGTTGTGCATACAACATCATTGGTCACATCAGATTCGAGCTCAACAAAGGGAACTTGCACAATCCCCCTTTACACTTAGAAAAAAATTGTGCATTGAAAATGATCATGACATGTAACATGGTGCGGTATTTGGACCACACCACGATCATTGGGTTGTGGCGTCATAGTCGAAGAACTGTTTTAAACAACCATAGGAAAAAAGTGTGGGACTCCACGGATTCCTAAGCACATGGTATTGAAAAATAACATCATAAAATTATAAGTACCAATAATTCCCCCAACCACATCACTGCCATATTCGTGTGGTACGTTATAGGTCATGCTTCCTAAAAATGTCGCATAAATTTACCGCAATGCATATCCTTTGCGTAGAGTTAGGATAATCACTCTCCTTTTATATTGTCAAATTATAATATTGACACTACATCACAGAACTTTCATTCAAATGTCCATGCTACTAATTCTAATGTAACAAGTTTGGTAAAGGTCTAGTGCTCCTTGTCTCTATCTCCCAAAAATTCTTAGAGATACAAAAAAGGAAGGTTTCTCACTCCAAGAGTTTGAGAAAGGGGTCACGCCACTAAACCTCCAAAAACTTCTAAGGAAGTTCCCATGATAATCATTAGAATGGAACATGTTTTGTATAGGGACATCGCCCCTCATTTTGATCAGTTTAACCACAAAAAAGTGAGAAAGGGCTAGTGCTCCTTCTCCTTCCATCCTAGTTCACTACAACATAGAGAACTCGCACAGTTACCTTGTACACTTGGAATATTTTTGTGGAACGTAAAAGGCCCTTGGAATTTGGATACTGGGTTTCGAATGGTAGCCATTTTAAATTGGTGCTAAGGTGCGTCAATTTCATAGAGTAATGATGCAGTTGAGGGAGATATCAAAATGTCTGTGTCTTCGCGAGTATTTTGACCTAAGATTCCAGATCCCTTTCTCATCATTTCACATCTAATCTCTGACACCAAATGATCATCTCATTATCATTGTAAATCTATATATCGATATGTATCCCTCTTGACCATGCAGGTCTATCCGTATTCTTGCTACAAGTCAGTCTCCCTATAACAGCACAATCACTTCGATCAATCAAGGGCTAATCATTCGTGCAAAACCGCAACCAATTGAAATGAGATATTGTGTCAATATTGAAAAAAACAACCAATTCAGCTTGACAACATATTTACAGCTAAGTTGTCCCATCCATTTGATATGTTGTTCATCATTTCCCCATTTTACATGTATAATTCCCAAGAAATTTCCATCATGAAAATATTAGATCAATTGCCAAATCCTTGACTCATCATTTCAATTCCAATCCATGACATTCAAATGACCATTTCATTATCACAACTACATCTATATATGGACAAGTACCGTGGTTGTATTTCATTTCCTTGATCACCACATTGGTCATCATCTCACGTCTTTACCCTGGGCGGTCATGCAGATAGTATCATTAGCCCCTAGGGTTTTTCCAATGTTGTTGTATGAGATTTCCTCACCTTGTAATACTTTTTTTCGGTTGCATCTATGTAGAAAAACCCATTGATCGCTCCCAACTACTACTCATGTCAAATGAACTTTACAAGGTCCAAATCGTGTATTGATATTGCGAGCCCATGTTGAATAGACATTGCAATGAATGAAATTTCGAACCATCTTCACTGGGATCAACAACTTGTATTTCCTCCCAGACTTGTGCAAATCCAACATTCTCATCAATCTCATTGTAGGTGATGTTTTTCCTTACTTTAGGGATTCTTACTAGTTGGAAACAACATCTTCAAAAAATTTAATGCTAGGTTTGCATAGAAAAATCATGGAATAGCAACCCTGTACAACTTTTCGCCATATGTGTATTCTCTTATTACATCCCTCTGAGGGAGCATTCTCATGGTATTGTATCGACATTGTTCAGTACAAGAATTGGTTGC
The DNA here is from genome assembly GCA_001517045.1 of Pseudotsuga menziesii. Taxonomy (NCBI): domain Eukaryota; kingdom Viridiplantae; phylum Streptophyta; class Pinopsida; order Pinales; family Pinaceae; genus Pseudotsuga; species Pseudotsuga menziesii. The sequence goes on from LPNX010342788.1 coordinate 218,415, forward strand.
ATCCTTCAAAGTTGAAAAAACTTGCTATGATCTGTAACGTTAGAGTCACCTTTCTCTTTCCTCCTACTCTTTCTTCACGGTACACTAAATAAATTATGTTATTGTGAAAAAAACAAAACGGGACTAGGGAAGAGATGAATCAATCCCCCTGATGTATTTGATGTATTCACTATTGTATATATGAAATACAGATGTCGTGCTTTGAAACCAGGGCCAAGGATATTTTCCACTAGTGTATGAATTAAAAGTATATTTTATGGTGTTGATTGTTCATTTGAAATAGTATGAATTGTCTTCACTTCCTCGCTCTGCACTACTCTAACCATAAAAGGGTGATAAAGGGACATTTTCCCTTCTCCTCCTTACCCAAATTTCACAAGTGTGATAAAGGGCTAGCCACTCATTCGAATAATAGGTGTCAGATAGGTTTAGTGATCCTCAAATATTTCTCCCAAAATTACCAGATCAAGATAAGAAGGCCAATTCCTCACTCAAAGAGTAAGTCTAGTTTTAGAAAGGTCAAATACTTCTTATTCGCTTCCTTGCTCCTCATCGCTCTAAACATATAAGGGTGATACAGGGTCCTTGATCCTTCTCCTCCTTGCCCAAATTTCGGATGTGTGAGGAATGGCTAGTATAATTAAAATAGGGGAGGAAGGGAGTCCCAGTGGTACTCATTAGAATGGAACAAGTGCAGATATTTTCCAATGCTCCTCAACTCTTCCTCCCAAAATTACAAAGGTTAAATAAAATGCCAGCTCTTCACTCAATGACCATGTCTATTTTTAGAAAGGATGCACGCTCCTTCTTCACTTCCTCACTCCTAATCACTCTTACCATGAAAGGATGATAAACGTCCAATGCTCCTTCTCCTCCTCACCCAATTAATAGAAGAAGTGTGAGGAAGGGTCATCGTAATTAGAATAAGGGTAGAAAGGTCCAATGTTAATTTTAATTAAATATTTTGATGGTAATTAAAATATCCGATGGTTTATTTCTCCATATCGACATTATCAAGTCGATTATGATATTTCCAACATCGGCATCGAAATTCATTAATGTAAAACAAATCATAACAAAACACTCCTGATAAAAATGACACATTAATTCCCCACTATGAAGACTCTACAACAAATCTTAAATACTAAAATATAAAATTGGAAACATTAAAATAAATTAAAAGTAAGACCATAAAAGCTCACTAGTGTGGAAGCAAAATAAATTATAGGATTAAAAACATTACTACAGGTTAATGCATCGACATCGACATAGGAAGTTGGAAATGTTAAAAAGATCATAACATATACACTCTGACTTACCAATAGCTATTTCACTGCATATGAAATCAGAAGTCAACATGATCAAATAAAAAGTAACCAAAACACCTCCAAAATTCCTATCTCAATGTTGGCACGTCGGACCTCGCAAGATGGAAATGAAGCCACAACTTCAAAATACGTCTATGATTCTGGAATTAGCATCACCAAATCATCGTTCGACATCCAACTATCATTATAAACAATGAATATTAACACCCTCTGAATCATAAGTCAGAATTTAGACATCCAAAGGTGTCTGCAAGCTCTACGATGTCATCCCGATTCTGCCAAAAGTCAAAAGTTAAAATTTGAAAGTCTGTAACATTATGACATATTAGAGAACAATATTTAGACAACTGTCTAGCTTACTACATTGAGCACCACATAACCAAACTTTGTATTTGGTTAAAAAAATTTAAGGAAAACACCACCACAGGATTAACTTGCCATCTACGTGCTTGCAAGATTCACAACACATGACTAGAGTCAAGAAATATTGGAATCAAACATGCAAGAAATTATGTTAGTGACTCGTCACTTGGATGGGATTGTGGGGAAGGGGATCCCTAACCTTTCATATGGTGTGTCAATATTAAACAATATGATAGTTTAGCTTCACAACATATTCACAGTCGATTCATCCCATCCATTTGATCCCTTATTTGTCATTCTTGCTTCCATGTGTAAATGTAATCATGGAAATCCTAATTGATCCGCCAGATCCCTGGATCATCATTTCACATCCAATCCATGACATGCAAATGTTTATCTCACTGACACCTTTCATTTTGTTGGAGACATTTACTACCATACACACTCATTTTGGTCAATTTTTCCTAGTTAAACAACTATCCTAAGTTTTATTGACTTAATTGACATCAGAGGAGCACTGTATGACATCAGCATGAGCACACCCATGCCTACCTTTAATCAAGGAGGCCAACTAAGCCTTCTCCTTCATTCAGGGAGGCTAACTGGAGCACTCCGAGGGTGATTTGAATGTCATAAATGCACATATTTGATAACTGATGGTTACAATCAGTTAAACAAAGCAGTAAAGGCACCTCATTTCATTAAATTGATTATTTAATTAATATTTAATGAATTGGAGTCAACAGGGGCGCCTCCAACCACCTCTGATGGTCAGTTAGACTTCAGTTAACCTCATCGGGGTTCATTGGAGTTATTGATGTGCTACCACTTGTTGGTTGGCTTGCAATGACATGTGTCTGAGCTACTTTCAGTTAAGATCAATCATTTATTGTACTTTGACTTTAGTTAGGACTCAGTTGAGTCAATTAGGGTTTTTATTAGTGGTTTACTGGTTTGTTCATTGTGGCTTACATTCAGTTAAGCTAGACTCACTCATTCAATTCAAATGAACTCCTTGGGAATTCGAATTGTCTTGTAATTCATGCATCTGGCATGATCATTGTATTGTATTATCATTTTTTCATTTGATTATACAGAGATGTTACTTCCATTGCAGCACCATTTTTGCCAATTTTATGCATATTTGTCTGTATTCTTTGTGAGACTGTGTTTTCAGTTCCTAGACCACTGTGACAAATGAATATGGTATTATAGCTCACGGTGGGATGAATCTCAGATCTCTCAAAAACAAGGTTTTTGACAGATCTTGCATGAAAAATTTAGCAGAAGCTCAAAATTCCAGCACTGCACCAGAAGCCAAGGCTTACCACTTAATACCCCAAGTGAAGGAATTGTTGGTCAAGCTTGCTTGATCAACTAAGATGGGTGTGATGAAAGCCTAAAATGTGTAGGCTGTCCGACCTTATAGTGCCCCTTTTGTTGTGATTTGTAGGTTTTAACAGGTGAAAATCATTTTCTCCAGCTGTTTCAGATGGCTTCTTCAGTAGAACTCTTGACTCTGTTCAATTTCCACTCATGGAAAGGAGACATGGAGATCCAGCTACATGCCAAAGGAATCTATAGGGTCACTATGGACACTGAAGAAGAGCCTACTTTTGTGACAGACAAAGTTAGATTCTTGAACAAGAAAGATGAAGCATTCGGATTCTTGTGCCTCTCTGTTTCCCGGGATCTTCTTTTCCATCTCTTGGGATTGAAGACTCCAAAGGAAATATGGGACAAATTGGAAACCTTGTATGGAAAAAAGGATGATTTGAGAGTATACCATCTTGAGAATGAGTTGATGTCTCTCCAGCCTTCCAATTTCGAGACCCTATATGATTTTTTCACAAAGTTCAAGAACATTGTCTTACTGTTGAAGCAATGTAAGGTGGAGGAGGATGATCAGCTCATCCTCACCATACTCTACAAACTTGGAGCTGATTATTTGGTATTTGTCTCTACATTCCATGCGGGGAAGCTCACAATCCCTGGATGGAAGATTCCTTCACTCAATTCCTTCATTGAGTCCCTAACTAGTGAACACGATAAGCTTATCCAGATGGGGATCATCAGATCTTCCCGTGATCAAGCCCTCCATGTCTCGGGGCCCAAAGATTTGAAGGGTAAATGAAAGTAGTAGAAGAACTCAAAAATCAAATTTGAATCTCCTAAGCCTAAAGTTGAAAACCAGCAGCATGAAGAGTCTTCTGGCTCAAAGAGGAACAAAGGAAAAGGGCATCATGGAAAGGAAAAAGTCAAGTGTTCATACTGCGGGAAGGGATTCCACCCTTAACATGCCTGCATGAAAAATAAACTTGATGAAGCTACCTCTCACCTTGAGAGAAATCACATCAATATTCTGGAAATATTTTGGAGGAGAGATCAGCAAGATTGAGAACCACAGCATGAAAGAGGTCATGCCCTCATGGCAAGCACTTCAAATTCCAAAGCACTCTTGATAGATTCTGGAGCTTCGAACCACATGATGTCTGAAAGAGACTCCTTTTCATATTTGTAGACCAGAAAATCCATTCCCATCCACATGGGAGATGATTCCACAATCATATCCGAAGGACAAGGTATTGTAGTTCTCGAGCATGGTTATTTTTCCAATGTTCTGTATGTACCATCTCTTGCTTCAAACCTCCTAAGTTTCTATCAAATGATACATACAGGAGTTCCCAAGAGAGTCTCTTTATCCCGGATGATGTAGAGATCACAGAACTTGCATCCGGAAAACTTGTAGCAAAAGGCCTTGCAAACCATCATGCAAAATCCTACAAGTTCTCCCATTTTGTGGCGGATGCAAATCCCACCGCATTGTTGACTCATGGAAATGAATTTAGTAGACTGTGGCATGAGAGGTTCAGCCATATGAAATTCAAATACTTGTAGCAATTACAGAATAATTCTATGGTTGAAGGCCTCCCGGTCATCAAAGCTACCACTGGAATTTGCAAGGGTTGTGTTGTTGGAAAGCACCCTGAGCATAAGTTTGATCGGGGGAAGGCAAGCCAAGCATCATGCATCTTGGGATTGATACATTATAATATCAGTGGTCCCATGCCTATCACATACATGAATGGATCAAGGTACATTCTGACTTTCATTGATGACTTTTCCAGATACACATGGGTCTTTTTTTATTAAAAAGAAGTCGGAAGTCTTGGAAAAATTCACTGAATTGAAGGCCTTGATTGAGAATGCATCTAGCAAAAAGATCAAGATATTGAGATATGATAATGGTGGGGACTATGTCAGTAATTATTTGCTGCATATATGTTCCCAAAGTGGTATTCAGATCTAGCATTCAGTCGCCTACACTCCCCAGCAGAACGGTGTAGCGGAGAGGAAGAATCGGTCTCTTAAGGAGATGACCACCTATATGTTGGAGTAAAAGAATTTGGCTGCAAATTTGTGGGTAGAAGCCATGAATTCTGCAGCATATATTCAGAATAGAGTGCTACACTCATCCATGAAAGGGAAGACCACTTTCAAATCATACTTCGGACACAAGCCGGATGTGTCGAATCTGCGAGTGTTTGGGTCCACTGCATGGGCCTGAATTCCACTTGATAAAAGAAGGGCTTTGCAACCAAAAAGCATAGAATGTTTGTTTATTAGGTATCCTAATGAATCAAAAGGTTTCAAGCTGCTAAATATCAAAACAAAACAGATCATCATTGAAAGGAGTGTCAAGTTCGATGAGCCTCTTCAGGAGGTGGAACTAGTGAAGGAGAAAAATGTTGAATTTCCTTCCTATTCTATTGAATATTTGGATGATGAAATTGGGGGTGATGACCCTGATTTGGATCCTTTGATTTCTGATATCAGTGTACAACAAAAATCAGATGCTGAATCAGAACCTAAAGTACAAACTCATCTCCCAACTTGGGCATAGGTCTGATTTCCAAAGAGCAGGTATTGCACTCTCTTGTCCTGATTATTTGCTGTTCGAATATTGTTATTTGATGATAAGTTCATACCCTAAGTCTTAATACCATGATCGGAAGGATACGATATGGAAAGTTTCCATGGATGAAGAGATGAATTCTCTTCAGAAAAACACTACTTGGGAGCTAGTTTCTCTTCCTCCGGGAAGGAAATTGGTTCAATGCAAGTGGGTGTTTTGGACTAAGGTTGCTGCAGATGGAAGCACCTAAAAATATAAGGAAATTTTTGTAGCAAATGGTTTCTCCCAGGTCCAAGGTGTCGACTACCATGAGAATTTTGCACCGGTTGCAAAAATGGACTCCATCCGCCTAGTTTTGGCAATTTCAGCATCTAAGCACTGGGAACTGCATCATATGGATGTTAAGTCAGCCTTTTTGCATGGATATATTCATGAGGAGATATACATGGAGCATCCTGAGGGATACATTTCTGATCCATCTTCGGTTTGCAAGCTAAAGAAGTCACTATGCGGGTTAAAACAGGCCCCAAGAGAGTGGTATTCCAAGATGGATGCCTTCCTTCTCTCGCAAAACTTCCAAAGGTGTAAATCAGATCCAAATGTGTATATACAGGAGTCTGATGGTAATTTGATTATTATTGTTTTATATGTTGATGAATTACTGATCACAGGTAGCACAGTTGCTTCTATTTCAGTCATCAAAACTACTCTCCACAATGCATTTGAAATGAGCGATTTGGGGCTCTTAAAACAATTTTTGGGGCTTGAAATTGAGAAAAATCTTGATGGGATAGTGGTCACTCAGTCCAAATACATATCATATATGTTAGTAAATTTTAACATGGCTGAATTTAGAGATTCTCCATTCCCTTTCCTTTCAGGGATCAACCTTGAAGAAGGAAAAAGCACACCTCCCATGGACGGCACTATTTATCGACAACTGATTGGTAGCTTGTTGTACTTGACTTATTCTTAGCCTGATATCTGCTATGCCATGAATGATGTATCAAGATACATGCAGCAGCCCCATGATCTTCATTGGAAGGAAGCCAAGAGGATCCTCCAGTATGTTCAGGGAACCAGGGCCTACGACATTCACTATGCTGTAGACTCCGAGCTAGAGTTGGTTGGATACACAGATTCTGATTGGGCAGGTGATTCTATTGATCAAAATTCAACTTTTGGATATTTCTTCATGTTTGGTGGTGGCCCCATTTTCTGGTCTAGAAAAAAGTAGGCCGCCATAGCATTGTCTTCAGCAGAGGCCAAGTATCGAGGAGCGGTGAATGCTTGCATCCAAGCTGATTGGTTGCAAGGCATTCTTTCAGAGTTTTATCTTGGTCATAATTTGTCCACTATCCTATTTTGTGACAATCAAAGTGCTATTAAGATATCCATAGATCCAGTTACCAGGCAGAGGACCAAGCATGTAGAGATACACATGCACTATATCAGGGAGCTAGTAAATGACAAGACCATCATTCTGCAATACTGCCCGATTGATGAGCAGATTGCAGACATCTTCACCAAGAGATTTTCAGAAAAGAAGTTCACTTACCTCTGTTCACTGTTGGGGGTGAGTTCATCAGGGTGATCCAACTACTTTCAGTGTTCAGCTTAAGGGGGGGTTTTTCCCATTGGGTTTTCCCTCTTTTCCTCACTTATTTTGTTTTGAGCATTGTTTGATTTTCAGTATTATACAGGGTGACCTATGGCCTTTTTTACCGTGGCCCTAGCATTATTATGCACTTCATGTTTTCTACTTCTCCTGAGTATAGCTTAAGGGGGGGTGTTGGAGACATTTACCACCATACACACTCATTTTGGTCAATTTGGCCTAGTTAAACCACTATCATAAGTTTTATTGACTTAATTGACATCAGAGGAGCACTGTATGATGCCAGATGAGCACACCCATGCCTACCTTCAGTCAAGGAGGCCAACTAAGCCTTCTCGTTCATTCGGGGAGGCTAACTTGAGCAATTCGAGGGTGATTTGAGTGTCATAAATGCACTTAATTGATAACTGATGGTTACAATCAGTTAAATAGATTAGTGAAGGTGCCTCCTTTCATTAAATTGATTATTTAATTAATATTTAATGAACTGGAGTCAACAGGGGCACCTCCAACCACCTCTGATGGTCAGTTAGACTTTAGTTAACCTCATCAGGGTTCAATGGAGTTATTGATGCGCTACCAATTGTTGGCTGGATTGCAGTAACATGTGTCTGAGCTACTTTCAGTTAGACTCGGTCATTTATTGCACTCTGAATTTAGTTAGGACTCAGTTGAGTCAATTAGGGTTTTGATCAGTGGTTAACTGGTGTGTTCACTATAGCTTACATTCAGTTAAGCTAGACTCACTCATTCAATTCAAATGACCTCCTTGGGAATTCGAATTGTCTTGGAATTCATGCATCTAGCATGATCATTGTATTGTATTATCATTATTTCATTTGATTATATAGAGCTTCTACTCCCATTGCAACACCATTTTTGCAAATTTTATGCATATTTGTCTGTATTCTTTGTGAGACTGTGTTTTCAGTTCCTAGACCACTGTGACAAATTAATACATTTATATATTGACACATACCCTCTTGGTCGTGCAGGTCTAGCCATCCTGTGGTTGTTGTAGGTCATCTACCATCAAACAAGGGTTGATCATACTTGTGAAATCTTATGCAATCCAATTAAGCTCCTGTGTCAATATTGAAAAAAAAATTTGGTTCAACTTCACAACATATTTACAGTCGATTCATGCCTTCCATTTGGTCCCTTGTTCAAACTTCTCCCTTCTTACACATATAATTCCAAAGGAATTATCATCATGAAAATCCCGAATCAGCATTGAGATCCCCGACTCATCATTTCAAGTCTAATCCATGACATGTAAATGGCCATATTATTATCAATACTACATCTATATATATACATCTATTGTGGTTACATTTCATTTCCTTATTAACCATAGTGATCGTTGTCTCACATCTCCCCCCTTGATGTTCATGCAGATAGTCCTTCCAGACCCTAGGTTTTTTCCCATGTTGTTGTATGGGTTGTCCTCACACCGTAAGATTGTTACGGGTTACTTATATGAAGAAAAACCCATTGATTGTTCCCAACAACTACTCTCATTGAATGAACATTGTAAGGTCCAAATCGTGTCTTAATATTGAGATCCCATGCTAAATGAACATTGTAATAAATCAAGATGTTCATTCTATGAATTTTTTCTGTGATGTGATAGCCCTTGAAAATATGAACTTTCGAACTAGGTTCGAAAAATATTCACTACGCTTGGGCACACCATAGCGAAGGTGATTTTTTTCCTCACTTTAGGGCTTCTTACCATGGAATTAGAAACCCTGCCCAACTTTTCTCCATATGTGTATTCTCTTCTTGCATCCTTTCCAGGAAACATTCTCATAGTATTCTAACTTCAATTTAGCAGATTTAAAAACTGTTATAATTACTATTCATTCACAATAGTGATGAAATAATTGTTGTCAGTGTTCTTCCTTTGTATTTGTGTAGTAGTATCCTTGATATCTGGAAAAATGATTCTTATGGTTCAATATTTAATCAAGCATTCATACAATAGTATTTGGAGAGCATTGTAATATTTGGGGGAAAAGGTGCATAAGAATTTACTCACCAATGTTGTTCAGTACGAGACTAGATACAACGATACAGGTTGTACCGACGTTTTGTATGAGAATCAGTTGCATGCTTGGAAGTTGAAAAACCTTGCTATGATCTACAATGGTAGAGTCACCTTTAACTTTTCCCCTACTCTTTCTTCATTGTATACTAAAGAAATTATATTATTGATAAAAAAAATTGGGCGAGGGAAAATATGAATCAATCCTCTTGGTGTATTTTATGTACTCACTGTTGTATATAATAAATAAAGATGACATGCTTTGAAACCACGACCATGGTGATTTTCCACTGGTGTTTGAATTAAAAGTATTTTTTTAATGTTGTTCAATGTTCATTTGAAATAATATGACTTGTCTTCACTTCCTCGCTCTGCATCACTATAACCATAAAAGGGTGATAAAGGGCCAGTGCTTCTTCTCTTCCTTACCCAAATTTTAGAAGTGTGAGGAAGGGAAGGCCTAGTTAGACTAGGGGTAAAAAGGGCCAATGTTGTGATTCCTCCCAAGATTCTAAGGGGTAGAAATGGCCAATGTTGTGAGTCCTCCCAAGAATCATATGTCTAGACCTCCTCGACTCTTCCTCCCAAATTACAAGATTTAGAGAAAATTTCAGTTCCTCACTCATATAGGTCCAAGTCTAGTTTGAGGAATGGTGTATGCTCCTTCTTCACTTCCTTGCTCCTCATCACTCTAACCATAAAAATGTGAGAAAGGGTCAGGGAGCCGTCTCCTCCACATTATAATCTTGATACCATGATGTAGAACTTTCATTTGAATTCCCATGTTTCTCATTCTAATGGAATGATCATGGGAAAGGACTAGTTCTCTCTACAAACATAGAGAACTACAAATAATGTAAAACCAATCTAAAATACCAAACTATAAAATTTGAAAAATTTAAATAAATTAACAATAAGACCATAGAACCTCCATATTGTAGAATCATAATAAATGCATAATGTGTGATAAAATCAAAGTAACTGATCAGCCCGGGATGCGGGTGACACAGGGCTTTACAACACACAAGCTCTAGTCGATGGGGCACATCACTATGCCCAGTCATCACCACCCTGAAGTCATGCTGATGCATTGCTGGTACAGACTATCTCCTTCAAGACCGATGACACTCCTTAAATCCTCCAACGAGCATGTCCTCCTCGTAGACAAATCCTAATACAACGACTTTAGCACGATGATGGAATACCTTAATGGGAATTTGGTTTTGCTTTGGCATGTTAAGTTCATCAACAGCTAAACATTCCTCCTCCTATTCATCTCTGCTCCTCTTTGTCAACCTTCTGCAGGCGATTCTTAGGCATTGTTCTCTGCACCCACCTTTATCCTTGCTCCCCTATTCACAACTTGTATCATGCCGCCTAGGAAATGTAGAACACCCAAGTGGGATTATGCTTATAGAGGTGCTGCTAGTCTACAGGAAACCCCCTTGAATTCCAAAGCCAGCTCTGAGGGCTATGATATTGAAATTTTGACTTCTTTGTGTCTTCTGGTTGATGACTAGAAGGATGAGCTCACTGGCTCCCTCTCAACTGCCAACCGCACCATGGAACACTGAAGGAACTACTCAGTTGTTAAAAATCTACTGACTCGCCTTATTCTATTCTCCTCCATTGTCTAGGTTGCAGCTCTTGTCCCCAAATTCAATCATGTTGGCTCTGGTAACCCTATTCCATTTGCTCCCTTGGCTCCTTCCACCCCCACAAATGCCACCCCTTCTATTGTCCATGTTCCTTCTCCAGCTTCACCAACACCTATGGATTTCGCTCCGCTCCACCCGCACCTTAGAGCCGATTTTTCAGCACCTCTGTAAGCAAAGCCCTTTCTAGTGTGGAGATCCCTATGAAAACTGAACCTTTGTAGGTCAAGCGATCTATCTTAAGCACCGAGGACGAATTGAGTAGTAGTGCACATTCAAGTGACCAGTATTAAGTCACATAAGTAAGATGGAGATTCATATCCGTATCTATGTATGGATTATATCTGTGTCCATATCGATATATGGATATGAGTGTGGATATATGTATATATATGCATATATAGATCTAAATATATATATTCTACCCATATAAATATGTATTGATATATATATGAATCTCAAACTAACCATCGCTTGAACAATGATACTGAACTGATTTCACTTACGAACCTCTAACTCTAACGTGCAAGCGGAAAGAGCGAGCCCCTCTCTAGCATAGAAAGTAGGGATTTATCACAGCACCTGGTACAACACGCTTTCCCGTAACTTACTAAGACCCTTGTCTTTCCTTTATACCCTTCTATGAGCTTCCCGTCACTATCAGTTAATCTAAAAGAATACTCGGATCAAACAAGTGGAGTTCATTTTTTTATGGTTATGTAAGCCTTATAATTACAATTGATGGCAGGGATGGAAACCATGGAAACAAGGGCGACCCTCCTAGCATCCAGCTAAGTGTCGATTTTGGGACCCCCATAATAGAGGAATCCTTTACTAAATTTTAAGATAGGTTCTATGTTTCAGCCTCTCCTCTTTTTGACAAATTTTCTGGGATTGTGGCCTCCCATGTTCATGATTACCAAGCTAAGCTTGAATTTTTTTTTCAAATCTCTATAAACTATTTACTATTTGGCTCTTTTTTCCCTCTAGGAGGGAGGATCTCTTTGATTGCTACAATCTGATTTCCCTACATGGGAAGACTGGTAAATTTTCTTTGCCTCTTCCTATCTGCAGGTCGGATACACAGTTTTGTACTTTTATTTGTAACACTACTTTATTTCAATAGAATAGACTCTGAATTCACAAAAAAAAGTCATCGATCAAAATTCAGAATGATCATATCAATTTAGTAAACATCCCTATTGTAACACCCAACACAGGTGTTTACTTCATTAACGATTACTAATATTCTATTTTCATTAATTATTCACAAAATGTGAATATCATAAAATCATGTAACCACAACAATAATAACATCATGTTAACATTTTGTAACAACATATAACAATTTATAACAAATTTAAAAGTAATTTAAAATAACAAGAAAAATACCTCAATATAAAAATGGTGAAGAATTCTAAATTGAACCAAGCTTTCATCTTCTCCTGAAGTTGCTTGCATATTCATTGCCCAAAGAGGGACCATGGTTTTACTTCCCAGCCAACTAAGGGTCTAGCTGACCCCCAGCCCCAAGAACCATCCACCTAGCCTCTTGGCCCTCCATGCCCGAGAACCCCAGAGAACATACCAATGATGCACCAGTAAGATATGTATATTCTTCCAAGAGTTCTCAAACTCTTCCAACGCTTCCAAACTTCTCATCCTCACAATATCCCAAATTCCCCAATCCCTTCCAAAACTCTCACTAAATTCTTTAAGAAAATAACCTCCCTTGTTCCAACCTCAATCCTCCTATTTATAACCCAAAAGTTCTCATCCTCCTCCTTGTCCATCAATAAATTCCAATATAATAATATTCACACCCAATAAGTTTATTTTCTCAAATAAATAACAATTTGATTTAAATAAATGAAATATTAATAACAATGGTTTCAAAGTCTCATTTTCTATGCTACTATCTTAAATGCAACTATGAAAATTCTTATCTAAAATTTATGTGACCCTAACTATTTATTTATTTGCATTATTATCTCATACATAAGTCAAATAAGATATTTCCGTACACTATATTATATTATGATATATATATATATA
>LPNX010342788.1:232197-417187 GCA_001517045.1 Pseudotsuga menziesii
GGCAAGTTGTAGTTCCTATCAAAACTCACACTCACCCACACGTCATAGAGATATTAATATTCAAAATTAAACAACATGAAAATTGATATAACATCATTATCCTCTCGATGTCCAAGACATCTCGTGCCCCTTGGCACTGAAATAATCCAACTATCTTGTAGCCAATCAACATGTGGGTTAGTTCATCACTCACAGAAAGATAATGTATAACATACTCAACTCTTTGAAATGTTAATCCATGTCACTAAAACAATATTTAATATAATCATGTAAGTGCCTTTGAAACATATATTGTACTTGTTTTATCTCACAGTACACCTCAACTGACATTCACATATCGATATTTCATATTTAATTGCATGTTCAAACGACATAACATATTCATCTACATGGATAAAACAAAACGATAATTACATTTACTATCCACATATCTAGGGAGTCCATATGTTCATATCATAATAGTCTTAATGAATGCAACTGAATCAAATAGATAATAAGCAATTAAAATGTTAAGATAATTCATATTAGGGTTTAAATACCAAATGTAAAAATATGGGGCATTACACCTATATTTCAACCCTAACTAAACTATATATAGAATCAACAATCCATGAGTATTAAAAACCTTGAACTTTAAAATCCTTGACTCCCGAACTTCAATTTTTTAGAATTCAAGAGTAAAAAAGAACATTATGCGATTATCTCAGGTATTCCCCAGTACATAGTATTGTCAGTTGCAACGTTTTGGAAGTTGGATGTCGGGATATCTTTAATTATTGTCGTAGCACTAACCAAAATGCCCTCAACCTACCAGAACTTAGAAAAACAAATTTTACTGAAATCGTAAGTTGGAGTGCTCAAATCACTTTTTTTGACAATTTGCGTAGTTTTAAAATTGATCATTTAGTCTAAAATAGGCAATTATGATTGCTGAAATTTCAAAATTATGGAAATACAAATTTCAAAATTTTGACTAGGCCAACGTAATTAGAATAGGGTGATAAAGGGACAATGTTACAAGCCCTCCCAAGATGCTAAGGGAGTGTATGTGCTAATCATTCGATTAGAACAAGTGCATACAAGTTGATTGCTCCTCAACTCTTCTTCCCAAAATTACTAGACCAAGATAAAAATGACAATTCCTCACTCAAACACCAAGTCTATTTTGAGAAAGGCGCCATACTCCTTCACTTTGTTACTTCCCATCACTCTAACCATAAAAGGGTGATCAAGGGATAGTGCTCCTTCTCCTCCTTACCCAAATTTCATAAGTGTGAGGAAGGGCTAGCATAATTAGAATATGGCGAGAAAGGGCTAATGTTGTGTTCCCTCCCAAGAGTCCAAGGGAGTGCCCATGCTACTCATTCAAATGGAACACGTGCAGGAAGGTCCAATGATCCTCAACTCTTCCTTCCAAAATTACTAAACTGAGATAAGGATAGTTCGTCACTCAAAGAACAATTCTAGTGTGAGAAAGGGCCCATGCTACTTCTTCACTTCCTCACTCCCCATCACTCTAACCATAAAAGGGTGATAAAGGTCCAGTGCTCCTTCTCCTTCTTATCCAAATTTTAGAAGTGTGAGGAAGGGCTGGCATAATTATAATAGGGTGATAAAGGGACAATTTTGCGATCCCTCCCAATAGTCTAATGGAGTGTGTGTGCTACTCATTCGAATGGAACAAGTGTGGACAGGTTTAGTGCTCCTCAACTCTTCCTCCCAAAATTACCAGACCGAGGTAAGAAGGCAGGTTCCTCACTCAAATACCAAGTCTAGTTTGAGAAAGGGACCATGTTCCTTCTTCACTTCCTCTCTCCCCATCACTCTAACCATAAAAGGGTGATAAAAGTCTAGTGCTCCTCCTTCTTTCCCAAATTTTATGTGTGAGGAAGGGATAGCATAATTAGAATGGGGCGAGAAAGGGTAAATGTTGTGAGCCCTCTCAAGAGTCTAAGGGAATTCCCATGCTACTCATTTGAATGGAACAAGTGGCAGATAGTTCTAGTTCTCCTCAACTCTTCCTCCCAAAATTACCAGACCAAGATAAGAAGATGAGTTCCTCACTCAAAGACAAAGTCTAGTTTGAGAAATGGCCCATGCTCCTTATTCACTTCCTCACTCCCCATGCTTCTTCTTCACTTCCTCACTAGAACCTATTTTTGCACTTTTGAAAGGGAGATTTTTACACATCCAATACTTAATATTGCAATTTTAAAACTGATTTTCGCATTTTCAAGTTTAATTTTTCACTTTTGAAAACCAAACTTAACAATTTACAAGTATTGTAATCACATAGTTGAATATACAAAAACCCATTGAGTTCATTTGTGACAAACAAAATTCAACTATATTATTTAACAAACTAGTTCCATATCTTTTACAATTGGAATTACATCGTGCACACCATTTTGGTGCAGCAAGAAAGGCCATGGAAACAAAGGCTTCATTAAAAATTGATCTTCTTCTACTAACAATTGAAAAATGTAGAATCCATTACCATTTATTTGAGAATTTCTAATGTTAGTTTCTCCTAAAACAAAGATTGTATAAAGCTTATTAAGATCCATATGTTCTAGCTCACGAACTGAGAGCTTCTTTATCATAGACATAAACAAAATAACTTTAGGATGAATACTAGAGAGTTGTTTCTTTACAAATTCAACTTTCTCATGACATAGGGGCAGAACAATAATAGTATTGGGAATTTTTGAATCTCCCTGCAAGACTTGAATGTTTTCATGGTTTGGAATGATTGATGAGTTGTTTTGCATAGAATATACTAGAACTAGTCTTAAAGGGGATACCATCTCATACAACAACAAGGAAAAAAATACAATGCCTGGGGGGGCTATCTGCATCACCACCAATGGGCAAGGATGAGACGATGAAACTACGAATAGCCAAGATGGTATCTTGTCCATATATAAATCTATAACGATAGTTAGATGGCCATCTACACGTCATGGAATAGACGTGAAATGATGGGTTATACTTTTTAGCTTGGGGGTAATTATGTACGAGGTGTCAAATGGATGTGACAACTCAACTTTGAATGTGTTTTAAATATGAAGTTACATGTTTTTTTAGATTGGCATACTAGTTGATTATGGGTATTTGTGGCTTCACATGATTGGTTAGCCTTTGTTAGATCACTCGAATCAATTATATTGTCATAAGGTGCTAGGAAGACTATCTTTCATGGATTGACCAAATATTTATGGAGAATTGTCTCCTTATTCCTTTTGTTGTTTATACGCAAAATATTATGGCATTCATCACTACCACATAACCTCTGCTTCAACAACCCTATAGTATTATTTTTTCCACACCATCTCACTACCACGTCAACTCTTCCATGTTGATAACAATGACAACTCTTCAACAACTTGTCCACCTCTCCTTTATCCCCGTGGCATTTCTCTTATCATAGGACATGGTCGATCTTACTTATCTTGCATTTTAGAAATATCAATATTACTAAGCGCAAGAAGGATCAATTTTCCATTCTTTTATCGTATATATATCAATAATGGTGAACAAGAAAGGAATGACCAACCCTTCCTTTGAATATCAATCATATAGAGGAGAAGAAGGATAAGCTACCCTTACCGTGATCACATAGAACTCCTGTCCATTCCTGCATTATAGAAATATCAAGAACATTGAGCACAAGAATAGTCCACCAAACCTACCACTTATGAGAGAAATATAAAAATTATTGAACCTAAGAAGGGTTGACCGATCCTTCTAGTATTGCTGGAATATTGAGATTGGTGAACACAAGGAAGAATGAATGTCCCTTTCTATTTTATAAAAAAATCAAGAATATTGAACACTCACTAGTAAAAAATGAGAGATAAATGACCAAGTGATCTAAAAATTTGGTCACCACGGTTTTTTCAAGGTATAAATGACCAAACTTGAGTGATCCAACTAAAAATGACAATAGGAATGACCAATTGGGTCACGAGATAAAATATATGACTAGATAACAAGTAACTAAACTAAGAATGATCACATAACAATAACATTAAGAATATGAATTGGTCATTTATTTGGTCATTGTTAGTTGTGTCACTTCGACAAAGGAAAATTTCACAATGAATTTGTACAATTTACTAAATTTTAACACTCAGATGGATTCATAGGTCCCTGAATCCATCTAGAGTGTTAGAATTTAGTAAAAATTTTACCCCTTCATGGATTAATTGGGTTATTCCCTCATTAATGTTTCATCAACTAGATTGAGCATTGTTTTCAAATATATGACAATGTATCATTTCTTAGAACAATGGACAATTATCTCTTCTTCAATAGGATATGCTTTTTCATATATTGTTTGTATTGCCTAATTTTCATACCCAATTAAATTTTTTTTGAGGAGAATTGTTAATCACCAGTATGAAAATGGGTATCCAAATGAGAACCTATTAAACTTTGTCACAAGGACATTATGTCTATACTTTCATATCTAAGGCAATGCGTTTTTCACGTACATACCTTGTTTCACTATTTTTTATTTTTTATTTCCCCTTCGGCACACTTTTCAATTTTCATCTGATGTGTCATCATGTGTCATGTTGAGTAGTGTTATGGAGTTAGTGGTTTCTCGCTATAACCATCATCATGCCATGATTATTATAACATTAGTTTCATCTCATCATGTCGGTCATGTCCATGTTTAATTTGATGAAAATCATCACCATTTGACCCTTTCAGCAATCTGTCAAAGTTTCGAAAAGTGTATGTATTTTGAGTAATGATCACAAAAAATTGTTAAGTTCTCATCCTCTGTTGAGTTACGATCCAGAACCATCTACCATGATTGTCACTTCGTCTAAGCTCATAAAGTTGAAAATTCTCCCCTAAGCTATCTCCCTACTTTTGAAAGTGCCAATGAACCATATTTCAAGCAAACAATATCTCCCCACCTTCGACATAGTGTGGTAATTGAGTCAAGTCTTGGATTAAATAAGAAAAGTAATTGAATTAATACATTCAAAATAACTAAATTGTTAAAAAACTAATATTAATATAATATATTTCTAATACATTTTAACATTAATATTAATGTGAATATCAAGATTAATATTAATATATATGTTTTTAGTATTAATATTAATCTTAATAAAATATTAATATTAATATATATTATATTTTTAAAATCACATTATACATAATATAATAGTATTAATTAATTAAATTTATAATAATTTCATAAGGAAGGTGGGAGGCGGGAACAGGAGAAAATAAATTGACCCTTTCGGGGTATTTTTTTTTGCAGTATAACATTTTTATTTTCTTCTAGTACATAAGATCTGCAAATTATCTCATCCGTAGGTTTGGTAGTTCTTGATTCATCTTTAGGTGCAGATCTAGTCGTTCTTGCTTAAGGTATGGATTCTGATATGCATTTATTCTATGTATGTCTCAGTGCTCAGTTAGGTTTTATCTATACTTTTTTCATTCAATGCATATGGAATGCAGACGAGAGCTCTAAATATAGCACTGTGAGACTCCAATACAGGTAAAAAATTATTTAGTGTTATTAAGGTTTCATGTGTTGTACATTCGAATTCGGAAAAAATAAAAATAAAAAACCCTTCCCATGATTAAAATATGTTAACTTAACCTCGCCTTGAAGTTGTTCCCCTGCCGGAATCAAATAATTGGACTGAAACACGTCTCAAATGAGATTTTGTTTTTTTTTATAGATATTTTCATATTTGGATCTTTATTTCGACCACCCATTAAAAATATACTCAAATGTCTCCAGATTTGGTCCAATTCTTATCTTCTATATTCTGCACCAGATTGGCCATGCATTTCTCTAATATCTTGGGTTGTTTTGATGCAGGAGTATCCTTCCTCCAAGACCTAGTACCTTTGACTAGACCTAGAAAGGGTCTTCATTTTTCTGAATGAATGGTTCTTTAATGCAATATTGTAAATACATTTGGTTTATAAGTGAGCTTCTAGATAGGTGAGGAGTCATTAGATAAGCGATGAGTCATTGGGTGACTTGTTTAGTAAAGTCCACAACTATACGAAACATTCGAGGGTTGTTTAAGCGAGTCCTAGAGATAGAATAAGCATGTTGCTAATCTTAGAAACAATTATTGTGAAATTGGAGTGTTGTTGGGCCTCGAAAATGCCTTTTATAATGATGTTATTTACATTAATTTCCTAGCCTATTTACCGAAATATAGTACATCTATCTTTAATTTGTCTATCTTTTACTATTTTTTCATCAATTATAACTTATAAATGTAAAAGAAGCTTAATTCATCAGTTTTGATGTGTTATTGCATTCAGTGCACATTTTGGTACTCCATTCAGCCATTTCTTTCGGTCCTAAGTTCTGCACTAGGTTTTGATGACGTGTTTCCTATTGGTTCCTTGAGTTGGCTTGCCTTTGTCTTAATTTCACGATACATTTATCTTTCAATTCTTCCTAGTCCTATTTTTGCATAAACAAATTAAAAACATAAATAGATTAAAATATTAAAAATTTAATATTAGAACATTGATTTAAAATTAAATAAAAACATAACAGTATTAAGATATTAAAATAATTAAATATTAAACATTGATTTAAAATTAAAACATTGATTTAAAATTAAATCAAAATAAATAAAAGTATTAAAATATTAAAAAGAATTTAATATTACAAGAAAGTGTTTAACCTTTTTATAAATAAAACAGCGTATATGTTTTTTATGAAATAAAACTCATTTTACGTGGCTTCAAAAAATGATTATGGAATTAAAAAAGTGACATCCATTACAAAAGGGCTACTTCATACATTCTAAATAATATTAAACTCTCATCTCTTTAAGCATGCGTTTCTTTTTACTTAATATATGAGCATGCTATTACACGTTTTGATTTTAATTTAATAATTTTATGTATATGTAAGCCATGAAGGGTAAACTCTCGCATGCTGTGAAGAAGAGGAGCGCACCAGGAAAAATATGGAACCTAGCTTCCAACAAATAAAACTCAGCCATTATTTAAACCTAGCACCCAACCAATCAAATTCAGCCATGAATTAAGCTCATGATCCAGCTCGCTATCCAGCTTGCTGCCCATTTCTTCGTCCAGCTCATCAAACAGACTGCACATTGTTAATATAATCAAATCTCAGGAATTAAATGTTGGAATAATTTGCAAACCGTTTTGTTGTCCACGCGCCCAGGTGATCGCATGATCAACAGTCTAGAAGGATCGTCGGTGCGTCGATTTCGTCCAACACCAAGCTGCTTACTGCCCACGTGTTTAGGGAATGGAGCGCTCTTGTTCCAAAAGATCCACTGTTCACGTTGATGAAGGATCTCTTGTTCTAGAGTCTCACCCCTGTGTACTCCTCGCTAAACAACACACAGCCATCATGCACACTGGAGAAGATCTGTTCATGATTAAGGAGGAGCAGACACACCACACCATGACACGGTCGTGCTAAAGGAAGAACCAGACTGTGCGTTGGCATATGATTATTTGTTTTAATAATGGTTGGCTAAATTTAGAAAGCAGTCGACCAATAAAGGGTCGACTTGCTCATCTCTATAAATAGCTATATATACTAGCCTCTTCCTAAGAGCTAGGTTGCTAGTCGCTGGTGGATAGACTTTGTAAAATTTTGCTCAGATTTAATAAAACTCTATGTTCAGCTGTGTATACATGTTTTAGTCTTCTATGAAGTAATTTATTAACGTAGGCTAGCCTCTGATTGTTGATAAGGGACCCTCAACAACCGGAGGTTCCATTTGTACATATTCAGCAGTTATCTTTCATTTTTGTAGATAAGTAGTTTTGTTTTTATGTATATATATTTAGTTTTCCTGTAGATGATGTTTTGTTGTTAATAAACTGTAATTTTTCTGAGTTTTTATACAATTTTCCACACAGATGGCCATTTGTCCCTTTGTGCAGACTTCCTTTTCAGCCTTCTATTCATCCCTCTGTGTGGACTGTTTTTCAGCCTTTTATTCGTCCCTCTGTGTAGACTAGTTTTCAGCCTTCTATTCGCACCTTAATCCAATTTGCCTTTGCTTCGAATTTAGATAGAATTTTACAGAATATTTCATTCATTTCTAGAATTTCTAATAGTACGTTTTGTGTAGAAATAATTAGCTAGGGTATAGGTTGATTTTCCATCATTTTACTGTGTTTTGTAGTTAGTGTGGATTCGAATCCATCTTCAGCATTTCATATTCAGTTTTATATTAATGCATAAGATTAATTGTTTCAGTTTTAATTATGATAAAATTCAGAATATAAATGAGAATAAATGTTTTCTTCTTTTATAAATTAATTTTGTATCGTATTAATAAAGTAATTCGAAATGGTTTATAATTGTTTTTAATATAGGTTAAAGTGTCTATAATTGAATTTATTTCATGTTTAGTTTTGTATATTTGGGAATTTATATAACTGTATTATATTTTTGTATTTAATATGTGTTGTATTTATTTTGTATTTTGAATTTCTTTCATTTATATTTTGTTATTAAATTGCTTAATGTGTTGTTGAGTGACATAGGGTTATTTCTTGATAAATTTGTTTTAGGTTATTTTAATTAATTTAGTTTATTTTCACTATTTCAATTAGTTTCATTTTAGTTTAGTTTATGAAATTCTTTTAGTTTAGTTTAGTTTTATTTTTAGTGTGGATCCTATTTATTTGCATTAGTCTAATTTAGTTTATCTTGGGCTTAGTTTAGTTCCCTTTATTTTTATCTTTAACTTTAATTTAGTTTTATGCTTGTATAAATTAATAAATTTTTCATGATAGAGTTTGAGCATTAGGAATAAGGTTTGGTTTAGATTGTTTTGATTTTTCCCTTCATATTAGATGCATTAGTTTTCAGTATTTCTAAGTCTCATCTTGAAAGTTCTCATAGATTAGTTTATTATAAGTTTAATTTTTAAATTCATAGATTAGTTCTTGATTAGGCTGGATTTGTTAAACTAGTTTGCTTACATTAGTTTATGATTCCTCGCAAAGTATTTGTTTACACTTAGTCCTTAGATTAATGTTTCAATTTGCTTTATACGATTGCATAAGTTCGATAACGAGTAGGATAGTTGGTTAGTTTGCTCTTTTGAAAATATAGAGTAGCTTCACTCATAGAATAGATAGATTAGTTCATCTTTTCACTTAGAGCATAATTTCCTGTTTTATAGTAATTAATTTCATATTTGCTTCCGTAATTAATTTCAGTATTTGCTTTCATAGTTAATCGTACAGTTAATTCTCATCCCTGCATAAGCATATAGTTCATGCATTCATGAAATAGTTTAGTTGATTTGTTGCCTGTTCTGAATAGTTAAATTTACTTTCATTACATTAGATTTCTTTCAGACCAAGTGACTACTTTCCTAGATTAGTTGTTGCAATTTCATTTCATAGAATAGATTAACGTAGCATTAGACTAGTTTGAATCTCAGTTTTTAATCAGTTTCCTGCCTTTATAGAATAGATTAGATTTGATTTGAATTTATAGTTATTTTTCAAGTTCTTAGTTAATTTCTTGTTTTCATAGATAGATTAAATTATTGCATTTAACTCATAATAGCCATGCATGTAGATTAAAATCATATAGTTGCATGTTAGCACATTTGCATATTTAGTTAGCTTAGGTTAGTTCAAGCCTTCAATTCTGCACATATTGTGTTTTCATCTCACAAGCTCCCTCCTCGGGTTGACAAATTAAGTGTTGAATTAAATAGTGCATATTTTGCCCAACAAGTGTATTATAGATTTGAACCATAATTGGTCTAGATAGTATGTATATATTGTGTGACCATATGAGGCAACAAGAAGGTGGCCAAATCAATGAAAAATCAGGCCATTAGAGAGGTCGAGTGAAAGAAAGAGAAGTCTAAATAGGGACTCTATTAGTCCTAAGAGGTTCATAACATAGCTTCTGGAACAAATTATAAATATATAGGGTTTCTTATGATTGATTGAAGAAAGACAATTGTGTATGTTTCTGTATAAATCATAGGAATTCTATTGAGTGATCAATGGACTGGTAATTTTCTCTATATTTCTCTGTGTGAATGGATAAATCTAGCTGTGACATGTGAACAAGCATAATATCTCTGTGAATTATAGTTGAATACTTGTTGAAAGATGAATATATATGTCTAGGAATTGAATGAATAAATAATGATGTTGATTGATTGATTCTCTAATCAATCAAATGGGAATTGTGATAATAAGAGAAGTCTCATTATCTCTACAGATGACTAGTAGGATTTGTCTTTAGACTAAGTTAGAATAATGATCATTGAAGTGTGAATGTATGGAAATGTGTCTTGGCATAACAGTCTTGTAGGGATATTGATTGATCATCGATCAGTGTAAGGATCGATGGTGATCCAACGTTAAGTAGGTGTATTAAGTATGTGCATGTATTGACAGAGAAATTAGATCGTAGAGACACATTCTAAAGGGATTCTATCCGACGACGTGGGTTAGAGATCAAGAATTTCTTAACTCAGCAGAACAATAAATGACCAAAATTAGATCCCATAGGATGGAGCTACAAGTTTGTTAGATCTTTGGAACATTAAGAGTTAGTTGTCTCATCGAGCAGAGACTGTAAGATGGAGATCGTGATCGAGGGAGATCAATTATTTGGAAGAATTCCTCTTGAATAAATATTGAAGAGGTTAACTCCAGATGAGAAAAATATAGATGGTTGAGTCATGGCAGAGAAGGACCGATGGTTGTAAGTGATTCTGCGGTTGGAAGGTGCGAGGAGGATAACCCAGATATTGGACATGAAATTCTTTTGAAAACCACCTCACCGCCAGTTTAAAATTCACACTTCAATGATTGTTTGGAGAAATATTTGGTCAACTTGCTATAATTAGAGGTTCTACTAAACATAGAATCTAACTAAATTTGTATACTATAGTTTAACACTGCATATGGGAAAACCTGGCATCTGTTTGGTATCAAAGTGTAGAATATTTTTCATGTAAACTGTTAGATTTTTATCATTTAAACAATATAATCTTAGGATCTTATCTAAGAGAATAACATGCACAACAATCAATCACAAGAGACAATAGACACATGTTTTCCTCGGGGAAACCATAAAGGAGAAAACCCCGCAACTTCCTCAGAGATAGAATGAGCACCAATGGCAGCAGTAAAACCCAAAGACAAAAAGATGATCTCCAACAGTTGTTCTCTCTCTCACTTGTGTGAGATCCTCTTCTCTCACCTATGCTCTATAGTTGGGTGAGTGTGTGTGTTAAATAGAGCGGATCACTCTCTATTTATACTAGTTTCCGACTTGACAATTACTTACTAGGGTCAACTTCTCTATGAGAGTCTAATAACCATAGTGCCCCACAACTATGGGGACTTTACCCCCAACTTACAAAGGAGGGTTAATCTCTATGACTTTACATGACTTGATTACATTAATTATTCTCCTGATAAGAACATTGGGGACCAATGAAATACAATATATAAAATATACAAGTGAATACATTCTGAAGTTACAAATACATCAACACTCCCTCTTAACCAGGAAGGTATTCTCTTGACACAATTCATCATCACAATTCTTTGTCACTGGATCATCGTCAAAGCTGGACCATCACTGGATCATCATCAAGTCTATATCATCACTGGATCATCATTGGATCATCAAGGGTTGCTTCCACTATCTCGATCAAATGGTGCTATCTCTCAATTCTACTCGTCATAGGAAGTTCTACAGAGCCATCCATTTTTCATGCTAGTTGTAGGCCTAACCTCCATGTAGGTATTCATCAATAGAGCCAACCATTTTTTATGCTAGATGTACTTCCTTGCCTTTGCAAGGACTTCCCCTACAAAGCCAGTCCTTTTTCATATTGGATGCAACACCTTGCCTCTTGCAAGGATTTACCCTACAAAGCCAGTCCTTTTTCATACTGGATGCAACACCTTTCCTCTTGCAAGGATTTCCCTTACAGAGCCAGTACTTTTCATACTGGATGCATCACCTTGCCTCTTGCAAGGATTTCCCCTACAGAGCTAGTCCTTTTTCATAGTGGATGCAACACCTTGCCTCTTGCAAGGATTTCCACTACAGAGCCAGTCCTTTTTCATAATGGATGCAGTACTCAACACTTATATCTGACCATGGGAGGCCCAGCCTACCACCATGTCGCAAAGGCCCAGCACTTACATCTGACCATGGGAGGAACCAATCCTACCACCATGTCAGAAAGGCACAACACTTATATCTGACCATGGGAGGAACCAATCCTACCACCATGTCATAAAGGATCAACACTTATATCTGACCATGGGAGTAACCAATCCTACCACGATGTCAAAAAGGCACAACACTTACATCTGACCATGGGAGGAACTAATCCTACCACCATGTCAGAAAGGCACAACACTTATATCTGACCATGGGAGGAACCAATCCTACTACCATGTCAGAAAGGATTAGCACTTATATCAAACCATGGGAGGAACCAATCCTGCCACCATGTGAGAAAGGATCCAATACTTACATCTGACCATGGGAGGTGCAACCTGCCACCATGTCAGAAAGGATCAGCACTTACATCTGACCATGGGAGGCCTATCCTATCACCATGTCGAAAGGGCTCACGGACTCATCACTTCCCCTTGGAGGGAACCTTGATCTGGAGAACACCAAGATTCTCCTTGAAGTACTCAAACTTCACTCTGGCCATTTCTAGCATAGAATCACATCAGGGATGATTACATCCAAGGATAAACTACGAGCTTCGCTAGGACCGACTAGAGACGAGGACAACCTACATGACCGTTTACGTATGAGAAACCTATGCGCTTCGCCGTGATTTTATGCTCAGATAACCTGTCTCACCAGTTATGATAGAACTCCCTCTTTTGAGAGATCTTGATCTGGATCACACACTGGAGCTTCACTACTCCTCTCTCAGCGCAATGCAGGACTCCTTCCTGCTAAACCAAGAGATCACACATGATCTCATACTGAAGCGGCACCTCGAAGTGATCTTTCGATCAATGGCACTTCCTGTCCAATCCAAATCCACATAACCCTCTAGGTTAATCTTCTGATTCGTATCATACTTGAGCCCATACTCAATTGTACCCTTTAGGTACCTCAGAATATGCTTTGCAGCAATCAGGTGAACATGTCTCAGATCTATCAGGAATTGGCTCAATGTGTTCATAGCAAAGAAAATATCTGGTCTTGTATTTATGAGGTACATCAATGACCCAATCATTTGATGTTAAATTTTTGCATCAACTGTCTCTAATGAAGAATCACTCAATAGCTTTAGGTTCGATTCCATAGGTGTTGCCATGGCCTTGCAGTCCATCATCCCAAACCTTTTCAGGATCTCTACTGCATACTTCCATTGTCCAAGGAAGATTCCATCCACACTTTGCCACACCTCCATGCCTAGAAAGTAGTACATCATACCCAAGTCCTTTATCTCGAACTCGACAACAAGTATCCTTCTTGCATCTCTAATGAGTTCCTCTTTTCCTATCAGGAACAAGTCATCGTCATATAACAGGAGCATCACTAGTCTTCCACCTTCAACGTTTGAAGTAAAGGTTGGAATTCACTTTACTCTCACTAAAGCCTAGAGCTATCAGTAAACTGTCAATCCTGTCGTAGCATGTCAAACCTGAGGATATTCTGCAGTCACTCCCTCTGAAGCGGAGAATTATTCTCCCTCTGGCTTTCATACTCTATGTATTGAAAAATTATGTACTGGAGTGACAAGTAGCTTCCTCTGCTACTAATATTCTATGTATCCATCTAGGGTCACTGGATACCAAGATCCTCTATCTTGAACCTTTTCAAAAGTTCTTCTCGCACCCATCTATGAGATTTTCATCCTCTATAGGGTTTCATATTCAACCTTGTAGCAAAGGTTAAGATATTCATCACTCTAGGTGATCTTCAAGCTCCTCATGTATGTGTTATCCCATGGGTGCCTTCTGAGCTCGTACAATGCCTTCTTTAATTTGCACACATGAGTCTACCTGTCATGTGCCTCAACTCCTAGTAGCAGCAAATGTCTCTTCGTAGTCTATGCCTTCTTTCTATGAGAAGGCTCATGCTACGAATCTTGCCTTGTATCCCGCAATGTTTCCATCTACCGCATGCTAGATCTACGGACTTCTCTTCAGGTATCGATACTGCATCCTAGACATCATTCTTCTTGAATTGGTACTCTCCTTCCCTTTATTCTTGGCTACTTCTTCATAGCTGGAAGGTTCTGTATCAATGATGTCGCTCAACAGTGTCACATAACTGCACTGTGTCTAAGACCTCTTTCTTTCTTTGAAGGTATCTTCGTATTATTCTTGATCGTGTATTATTTCTCGAATTGTCATCACTTGTTCTTTGGAAAAAGTTTCATCCTTCTTTTCTTGTAGGCGATTGTATGTGATCTTTCCTACAAGTCAAATGCATGGTGAGAAACATTTCATAAGGCATATTCATAATGGAAAATTCTTATGCATAAAGATACAATCATGCAACTATTTTAGCCAATACAACATTCATCCTTATCTCATAGAAACTTTCTAGATGCCTTCCATCTCTACCATGACATCATTGATATTGTGCACTAATCCAATATGTCAGCAAAGAGGTTTCATTCTAGATAAGTAGCAATGGAGAGTTGTATAGAACCATGGGCTACTTACCCATCACATGCATATTATTAGTATAATGTCATTAATGAAAACATGCATAACACATCAACTGAATATAAACAAATGCATAACCAAATAATATCATGAAATGAAAATTGAATACTTATCTTTATTCGTTTCATGGGTAGACTCCTTCTTGAGCCTTCAACTTCATCTTCTTTATTCATAACAACATCATTTCTTATCCAAATGCTAATATGGATAAGAGGTTCTTTAAGAGTTGAGTCCTTTTTATTCCTCATCGCTTGAGGGATCTTATTTGGATGGCGAGAGCTTGATCTTCAGTTGCTCCCATTTTCTCTTCTCTTATTATGATTCAAGCTTCTTCTTGTGTGCACTCTTCCCAGATTCTGTTGAAGGTAATCACTTCCTTCTGGCACACATTTCTCGAATGAATAAATCCCATGATCCTGGGAGGCCATTCAAGGTGGTTATAACCATATCTTATTCTTCTTCGATTGCTTCGTCATAGCATCGAACACTTCTTTTTGGTGTCTTCAAGGATGACACTTCAAGGATGAGATGATATTTAATAGAATTTGCAATGATTCTCTTGGCTTTATCCTTGGCCTCATCTCCCTCTGGTTCCTAGACCGTTCTTACTGAAATACCGATCCAAGTCAATTTCTTCACAGAGTTCCAATACTTCTTCTGATTTATATTCTTCTATTCAAAATAGCTTGGTCAAGGAATCAAACATCTCTTTAGGTTTCTTTAGGGAATACACATGTGGTATAAGGTGATCCTCTTGGCCTTGACCAAGTTCTTCTTGTGTAAAGCTTTAGCCTCATCTCCCTTTGGAATTGGAACCTCTCCACTTATGTAGGTGTCCAATTCATTTCCTTCAAGAACCAGTGAGATCCTATACTTCCATGCTTGGAAGTTGTCAGCTTCACCAAGCCTATCATCAAGCTAGTGTGATTAGTCATTTAGAAATGAGAACCTCAAATGTAAATAGCAAAAGATTAGATCTTACCGATTTGAGGTGTCCGTCCAGGTTCCGGATCTAGCTGATCTAGGGTTTGTCAGAGAAACCCTAATTTTCAAGACTTGGAATTTTGAAATTTTGATTGGATAGAAATATGGGCCTCTTCAAGGCGATCTATCCAATGTACTCCTTTTCTGAAAATAGTGGAGGGAAGCTCCTAGAACAGGAAGCCTTAGTTTTACAATTTCCTCTACACAAATTCCTGATATTGTTTCTGCAGTATATCTGAAATTACTACTCCTCTATGTCTGAAAATTGTTATCAAGGTATCCATATCTATTATATTTGCAACACCATAGGTTTTAGTAGAATTGGTTTCACCAATTGGGACTTATGATATTTTTCCCAAGGTGACGCATTTCCAGACTGTTCAGCATAGAGAACTTGTACGGAATTCCACGTGTTCATTTTTCATCTTCAGGGTATAAATCTTTTACCATAGAGAGTACATTCTGTGCCCTATTTGGAACATCTTACAAGATTTCATTTGGAAGTTCGTAGCCCGATATATAGCAATTATCCCTAGGTGTCATGTTTAGGGATGAATCGTGGAAGAGGCTAGAACCCTAATTTGGAGGAATCATATCTCCCATAATATAGAGAATATGAGGCTAAAAGTTTAAAACAAGGTACATCAGGATTTTATCTTTGGCTTGTGAAAATTTTGTCCCTTGAGACCTCTTCAATCCTGATATATATCGAATCTACCAAAACTACCATTTTTTGTATTTTAGGGTTTTTCAGGCCCGAGGTCAAACTAGGGTTTGACATTCCCAAAGTTTCTCTCAACCAAAAAATTCGACCTTGGTCTCTAAAATTCAATTTTTATGAGGAGATTCAATCTTATGTTGGGCTCACTCAAAAATTGCTCTTCTGTAAAAGGCCCTAATTTCCCGCAGCAAAAACTGAAAATGCCCGGAATCAAATTCTACTTCGATAGAAAGATGCGCTCTTCAACAGAGAGTTAGCCTAGCCTCCTTTTGCTGATGGATTGTGGAGAGAGACCAAAAAAGTAAGAAACCCTAGCTTCTACAGCTGCACAGTGTCTTCTTCTTAGGATAGCTTTGATACCATGTTAAATTTTTATCATTTAAACAATATGATCTTAGGATCTTATCTGAGATAATAACATGCACAACAATCAATCACAAGAGACAATAGACACAAATATTTTCCTCTGGGAAACCATAAAGGAAAAAACCTTGCAACTTCCTCATAGATAGAATGAGCACCAATGGCAGCAGTAAAACCCAAAGACAGAAAGATGATCTCCAACAACTGTTCTCTCTCTCACTTGTGTGAGATCCTCTTCTCTCACCTATGCACTATAGTTGGGTGAGTGTGTGTGTTAAATAGAGAGGCTCACTCTCTATTTATACTAGTTTTTGACTTGACAATTACTTACTAGGGCCGACTTCTCTAGGAGAGTCTAATAACCCTAGTGCCCCACAAATGTGGGGAATTTACCCCCAACTTACAAAGGAGGGTTAATCTCTATGACTTTACATGACTTTATTACATTAATGATTCTCCCAATAGGAACATCGAGGACCAATGAAATACAATATATAAAATATACAAGTGAATACATTCTAAATTTACAAATACATCAACATAAATAAAGGATAATTGTAGTGAGTCAGATCTACATCAAAGCATTATTGTTTGCAAGAGTTGGTGTAATTACAAACCAATTGATCCTAAAGAAAGGCTGGAGATATGAGGTATTTTTATAAATTGATTTTTTGTTGTATAATGAAGTCTTGTTCTTAAGTTAATAGGACATTGAATATTGCAACAAAGAAATTGAACCCAGTCAAATGAGGAAATTCCTGAGACAGGTAAGGTGTGGTTTAGATTGAAGTTTGATTCTAGCCACATAAGAGTGAAAAAAAAGAGAAATCCTTGGAAGGATTTAACAAGTAAATTCCTGGAGTTATGGAATATGAAAAGATTTTTTTAATACTCGTGAATAGTTGATGGATGCAGATACAACTGTGAGAGGAACTTGTTCATTCAAAGGAAGACAAGGTAATGAAAAGATATTTAAAATATTGATTGATGTGTTTCGTATTAACTTTGGTTGAGATTATTGTAGGTTGAATAAGATTGAAAATAGAAAATATGCTTGAGGGAAGAAATGACAAAGAACATAGGAGTTCTTGACGAAGGGGATCTTGTGAGCTCTTAAGAAGAAGTGGCAGAACCTAGGAATCCAATAGAGGTTGGACAAGCATAGGACTAGCATATTTCCTTAGATAACGTGGAATTGCAACAACAAAACGAGCAAGAAATTTGCTCAATAAGTTCTAGAGAGAAAGAACTAGAGATACCAAAAGGACAATGTCAATGAGATATATCTTGTTGAGGTATGAGTGGTAGGTATGGGGACTTGTTGAAGGTGAAGGCTTAGGTGCAGTCTAAAAGTGAACAAGATAAAGTTCAAAAAGGAAGGATAAATAGAGGCAGTGACTACTAAAGTTCATTATAGGCGTTCAAAGGAAAGCCACAACAAAGAGAAGGATGTTAAAGAAGAAAGCATCAAGAGAATGACTTCAGTGGAGTATGATGGAGAGTTGTGTGAAATAGGAATCCAACTTGATTTCTTAGAGATGTTTCTACATGAGAAGGAGATGAAACACAATTAGAGAATAGGATGGAGTATGAAGAATAAAGTCAAGTGGCCATTAGTACAATTATTTGAAGAAACACTTTGGGAAAACATAGAGGAAATAAAACATAGAATGGATGTTTTGGAAGAAAATGAAATGAATTATAGAAGGGATGCTTTGAAAAAATGGAACAGGTCCAGGATTATGCCATTGATAGAAAAGAATATTCAGTATTGTGAACAAAAACATGGGACCATTCTGGTGGAAGATGATGTGAAAGAAATACAAATTGAAAGTCTCATAAACTTTTTGAAGAGTTCAAATTAGCAAGTGCATGTGATGACAGAAGAAGAAAAAAAGGTTGAAGATCCTAATGTTTTCAAAACTGATAAATTGTGTGTGTTTGGAGGTGATAAATCATTTGGAGTTGTCTTGAAGATGAAGGAAGAAAAGAAATTTACAAAGATATTTCAAGAAGACAAGATCAAAATTTCATTCTAATGAATAATGATGCTATGTTATCTCATGGATACAACCAAAGGAGAACACTTATAGGAAGAATAATTTGTTGTTGCAAGTGGAAGAAAATTGGACTATAAATACAACCAAGAGAAAGATGAATATAATCATTCTAATGAAGTGCTTTCCCAATGGAGTGAAGAAATAGAGAAATTGAAAGTTTGCACCATAAATGAAATTAAAGTGTTAAAGTATTGCAACTTGAGAAGATATTCTAGATGTATTGATCGTATTCCTCCTTCATGAGATGAGTTTTTTCATGTAAGAGTCATTGAAAGAATCAATGTAAACATCTGGATGTAATTCGGGTCAATAGTACCCAAGTATCATTATAATAAATATTATTTTTGGTGTCTTATTAGACAAGTCATCCATGTTAGTTAGACAAGTCGACCCTTCTAGGTTTTAGGTCAAATCAAATGATAAATATAAATAGGGAGGAACTCCCCTTCATTTGTACACACTCACTCAAGTAAGTTTGCAAGAGAGAGAAGAACAAGTGCGCCAAGAAGAAGAATGAAGCATTTGTCTTGGGTTTTACACTGCTCTGGTTGAGTTCTATACTAAGGAAGTTTTGTGGGGTTTTCTACTTGTGGTTTCCCTAAGGAAAATATTTGTGTTCTTTGTGTTACTATGTGTGTTATTATATCATTGATCCTACAATTGAAATTTGTTTTAAGATATCATCTAAGCAATTAAGAAAAAATAGCATGGCATCAGAGCCATCATGAAAGGAGATACTACATAGCTAGGGTTTTTCATCTAAAAAAATCCCTCAATAGATCAACCAGAAAAGAGGGATCACTTAACTCGCCCCAAAAGGGCACATATTTTGTGAAAACATGACTGAATTCCAAGAATTTTCAGTTTTGGACTAGACACTACTATCGGGAAGAACTAGGGATTCAGTTTTCCTGAGACTCCATCATCAATATCAGAAAAATCAAGATACAGTCTATCTCACCCTGGGAAGGCACATCTTTTCCATCACTCTTCCCTACCAGTGATCTCAAATGGAAAATTAGGGTTTCTTCATCAAACCCTAGGTTGTCCCAAAGAAGGTCAGCTAGAAACTGTATTCATCAAGTAAGTATTAGTTCCTATAATTCCATTGGAAGTTCTCATTCTCTCAAAATATGACAAAGAGTGCCAAGCTAGATGAGAAGATTGAATGTGTTGAAAACTTTCGAGCATGGAAGTATCAGATCATGCTCATCCTAGAAAAAAAATTATCTAGAAGGACTTATAAAAGAGGAAGTTGCAGAACTAGAAGAAGATGAAGAAAAATCCAAATACAAGAAGAATATGATCAAGGCTAAGAGGATCATAGCTGATTCCATCAAAGATAACTTGATTCCTCAAGTATTCGCAAGGAAGACACCAAAGGAAATGTTTGATGATCTATCCAGATTATTTACAGGAAGAAATATCAATAGAAAGATGAACTTAAGGAATCACCTCAAAAGTGTAAAGGCTCAAAAGTGAGAAACCATGCAATATACTTCACAAGAGTATCTCAAATCAAGGAGCAGTTGGAATCTATTGGTGATATGGTTGAAGAAGAAGAAATTATAATTACCACCTTGAATGGTATTCCAAGAGATGGGGAATCATTTATCCAAGGAATCCGTTCAAGAAGAAGACTGACCAAGTTCCGAAAGTTATGGGTAGAATGTGTTCAAGAAGAAGAAATAATAGCATCCAAAGAAGAGAAGCTAAATGAAAATGAGGATCAATATTTCACAATCCATACCAAATGGAAGAGCACGACAAATAGATATGACCATCCTCCCAGAAAAGATCAAGGGTTTAAGAAGTCCAAGAAAGACTTATCAAATTATGAATGCTTCACTTGTCATAAGATGGGATAGATTGTTATAAATTTTCCCAATAAGGCAGAACGAGTCAGGAAAAAGAACAAAATATTTCAAGCTCATGTTGTTGAATACAAGGATCAAGAAGATGAGGAAAGAGCTAAGGAAAATGAAGATTCATGTGAATAATATGTCTTGATCTCTGCACTCACAAGTTCATTCTCACCAAGAAATGACATCGGGTTAGTAGATAATGGTTCCTCCAAGCACATGACAGGTTACAAGGAATCGCTCTCGTTTCTGGTACAAAATGATTCCCCACACAAAGCAATGCTTAGATATGATTACTAATATCCCATTAAAGGAATGGGAGAAGCCTCCTATAATTTGGACTTTGGAAAGTTCATGAAGATGAAGGATTTCATGTATGTCCCATTATTAAAGAAGAACCTGCTGTCTATCTCATCCTTAGATAAGAAATATCTCATAGTTTCTTTTGTGGATGGAGAAGTCCTCATGTGGACAAAAAGAAAAATTTATAGATGATAGAGTAGTGATTGGAGTTGAAGAAGGAGAACTCTATAGATTAAAGGGATATGTATATTTAGCATTGATGACTAGTACCATAATCCCATGTGAGATATGGAACATAATACTTGCTCATATACATTACAAAGCATTGCCAAATGTAAGTAAGGTTGTGACAAGTTTACCAAAGATTCAGATAGAAAATGGAGTGTGCAAAGGATGTGCACAAGGAAAGAATACTAATAACCCTTATCCAAATAGTTACAACAAAGCAAAAGGGATATTAGATATTATTAATTTAGATATATGTGATCCAATGCAAGCTACTTCATTAAGTGAGTATGTTTACTATGCTTCCTTTATTAATGACTACTCCGACAAAACTTGGATCTATTTCTTGAAGAAGAAGGATGAAGTGTTTGAAAGGTTCAAATAGTTTAAGGCCCTTGTAGAAAACCTCTCTGAAAAAAGGATCAAGATTTTAAGATCAAATAATGGAGGAGAATTCACATAAAGTGAATGCAATGAGTACTGAAAATAAGTTGGGATTAAGAGGGAGCTCACCATTCCCTATAATCCATAACAAAATGGTGTATCTTAAATAAACAATAGATCTATCATGGAAGTTGTAAAATCTATGATCCATGATCAAGATATACCTATGTACCTATGGGTAGAAGCAACCAAAACAACAATATATGTACATAATAGAATATCACACAATACCCTTGGGAACAAGAATCTAGAAGAGATGTTTACTAGAGAAAATCATGAAGTCAATTATCTAAATATATTTGGTTGTCTAGTCTACATACACATTCCCAAGCAGAAAATATCAAATCTATACCCTTCAGGAAAGACGGGATTGTTTGTAGTAAGCAATCAAAATATTCTTGAATCTATATTTCAGGATATCATCAAATTGAAATAAGCAAAGATGTCACCTTTGATGAATATATGAACTTGAGAAAATCAAAGAAAGATAAGGAAGATGAAGAGGAGCACGAAACTCCCAGAGATGGAGAAGGTCCTAAACTAGTTAGAAACGAATAAGAGGAACAGATTCTTGAGGATCATGACATAGAAGAACCTCAAATACCTAAATAATTTCCCAGTGAAATGATATCACGTAAGAGAAGGCATTCTTAGGCTTGTGAAGTAATTGAAGAATAAAAATACATGGTGTCCTAGAAGGAACCATTAGAGAAAGAAAGCAGTCAAATCCATACCCTAGTTATGTGGATTTGATGTGTGATCTCATTGATAAAGAGCCAACATGTTTTGAATAATAAACAAAGTAGAAGGAGTATGTTGATGCTATGGTCAAGGAATACCAATCCATTATAAAGAATGATGTATGGGAAATAGTACCAATACCAAAGGAAAAGACAGTGGTGTCCTCAAAATGGATCTACGAGACAAAGCACTCAATAGATGGTAGTATAGAGAAGTACAAGGGAATATTCGTAGCCCGCGAAATCTTCCAAAAGGAAGGAATCGACTACGAAGAGACATTTTCACTAGTATCCAGGTACGCCTCAATTAGAACCATCCTTTCCTTGGAATCCAATATGAAGTGGAAACAACCTTCCTAAATGTCTTAATAGAAGAATAAGTATATATCGAACAACCACAAGGTTTTGAGATAGATGATCAGGAAACTCATGTATGTAAACTTAAGAAGGAATTGTATGGGTTAAAGAAAGCACCTATAGCATGGTATGGAAGAATTAATGGATTCCTAATGAGTTTGGTATTTTCTAAGAGTAAAGAAGATTCCAACCTCTACTATAAATTTGAGGGTGATAGACTTATGATATTACTATTGTATGTAGATGATATGTTCTTAATGGGTGAAGATAAGCCCATCAATGAATGTAAGAAGAAGCTCACTACAGAATTTGAGATGAAATACCTTGGAATAATGCACTATTTTCTAGGTCTTGAAGTATGGCAGTATCTAGATGAGATTTTCCTAAACCAAGGAAAATATGCAGTAGAAATCCTAAAGATATTTGGGATGATAGATTGCAAAGCTATGACTACTCCAAAGACAACAAATTTGAAGTTATTGAATAATGACACTTTGGAAACATTAGATCCCACCTTATACAGACAAATTATCGGTTCTCTTATGTACTTAACCAATACAAGACCAGATATATGTTTTGTTGTAAATGCTCTAAGTCAATATATGGTGAATCCCCAACATATTCACCTAGTAGGAGAAAAAAATGTGATGAGGTATCTAAAGGGGACATTAGATTATGGTCTCATAAATGCATCAAATGGAAAGATTAGATTACACGGATTTCTCGATTCAGATTGGGCAGGAATTGCCAAACATAGAAAGATCCCTTCAAGATGTTGTTTTAGTTTGGGATCGTGCATGATCTCATGGTTCAGTAGAAAGCAGTCCAGTATTGCACTTAGCACGACATAAGCTGAATACATTACAACATGCTCAACTTGTAGTGAAGTAATATGGATTTGCAAGATGTTCACATCATTATTTGATCCAGAGATAGATGTTCTTGATATCCTTTATGATAATCATATTTGTATTAATATGACAGAAAACTCTGTGTTTCATGACAAGTTGAAACATATCAAAGTTAGATATCATATGGTGCAAAAGGGAGTTGTAAAGCTCAAGTATGTTCCTATAGAAGAGCAAGTGGAATATGTGTTGACTAAGCCTCTTCCGCATGTAAAGTTTGAATACTTTCGAGACAAGATTGGTGTAGTTTGAAAGGACCTCCCTCAAAGGAGGGAGTGAAGAAGATAGTATAAGGATTCAGTCGTGGTAGCTCACCCTAGAGTAGGGTAAGTCTGGCTAGGCTTGTTGTCCTAGAAGGGTTAGTAATTCAGATGAGACATGTTAATCCTAGGGGGATTAGTATGTATTGTTAGTCCTATTTATCCGAAGAGGGTTAGTAAGCCAGAACAAGGCTTGTTGGTCCCCAGGAATATCCATCTGTTTGATTGGGATTTTTTACTCAAAACGGTTAGTAAGCTATACAAAATTCTCGGATGGATCTACCAAAGAACTCACCAATATACTGCTTTGATATGGTTAGAGGGAAAGATGTAGTTTCAGTATTCCTATATTGGTGTGGCAGGTTGAGTATTTTCATACTAATGTTGTTGATATGTTGATGAGATAGTTTAAGTATTCTTATACTAATGTTGTTGAGATGTTGATGATATAGTTTCAGTATTCTTATATTGATGTAGTAGGTTCAGTATATTCATACTTATGTTGTTCGATGATGATGTTGTTTCAACATTGTTATGTTGTTGATGATGATGTTATAGCATCTCTATGATGATGATACAAATGATGATCTAGAATTTATTGATTATTTTGTTTTATCACTAACATGCTAATGATGTTGTTGTTGCTTCAGTATTTACATACTAATGTTGTAGATGATGTTCCAGTATTCACATACTAATGTGGAAGAAGAAGATTCATTATTCACATACTAATATGACAGAAGATGATTAAGTATCCACATATTGGTATTGCAGAACATGACCCAGTACACATAGAAGATGATTCAGTATCTACATGCTGATGTTGTAGAATATGTTTCAGTATCCACATATTGATGTTGCATAAGATGATCCAGAAGATGATTCAATATTTGCATAGATGATTCAATATTCTCATGCTGAGATCGATGATGAATATGTATGATGGTGTTACATTCCTATGACATATAGAGACTCACCTGTCATATGTACAGTTGTGGTAGTAGTTTCTACCTTGGTTGAATACCTTCCTAGTTAAGAGGGAGTGTTAAAGTATTGTAACTTCGAAAGATATTACATATATATTGATTGTATCCCTCCTTCAAGAGATGATTTTGGTCATGTAAGACTCATTGAAAGATTCATTGTAAACATCCGAATGTAATTCAGGTCAATAGTACCCAAGTGTCATTATAATAAATATTATTTTTTGTGTCTTGCTGTTGTAGAGGAAAGCTTCCTATGAGTAGGTTTTAAGAGGCCATCAACATACTGGAGTTGAAAGAGAGATGCATATATTTCTACAAGAAAATAAAATCAAGATTCAAATATTATAATGGTTCATACCTTATCCAAATGAAGGTTGATCCAAGCATCCCGTCAATCCTCCTCTTTCTCCTCTTTCTCCAAGAAACCTGCAAAACAAGTTATACATTCCTTAAACCAAATAGACTATATGAAAGGAGACTATGAAACCCTAACCTGATATACATCATCATATGATCAAAAAATAGATTCAAACACACATTGAACAATGATTTGGGAAGAATAAGGACATCGCATCTTTATTAAACATGGAAGAAGTACAATGATACCTTCTCAAAGCTAGGCACCTCACAAAACCTTGATCTGGTTTCGCTGCTTCTCTTCTCCAAGGAGCTCAGCCTCCAAAATATGCAATACAAGGATGGAAATATAGGTTAAAGGTGGGGGGAATGGGTTCCAATTCCTCCAACATAACAATGCAAAACTTCAAGTCCCCTCTCATGGACCTGTCTCCTTCTATTTATACATTTCTAAAGAGATAAGATTGAATAGGGTTTAGTTACAACTTCCCAATTCAGTTCCATAACCTCCCAAACCACCCCTATTATTATGTTTTGACCACTACAGGATGTATTCGCAGGTACCATGAAGTAAGATTCATGAATGGAGGTGAAATGTGTGGGTATGCTTCAAAAAAGTCACGATTAGGTCAAATATTATCATTTTTAGGGTTTTTCTTGGAATTTCCAAGACTTGGAGTCATTTAGATAATTATTTATAAGTTGAATACCTCTCCAACGGTCTCTAGAAGAGGTAAAATGGAGTTACATAGCTCTAGGTATGGCTCCTCCAAGTTAGGTGGTTTTTCAGTGACTTTTCTGAAGTGTCGTCATGGAAGTGTCGACATGCGACAAAATCATGGGAAAGTGGTCACAAGCAGAGAGCGTTTCATTTTGGGATATAATAAATGCCCCCTAATGTATGAGGTTAGAAGGGAAGATGATAGCTGAAATACATTATAAAGGAAACAACTGAGTATGGAGAGAGCATAGAATCCAAGATCAAAGGCTCGGAATAAAGGTACCTGAAAGAGAGATAAATGTCAGACGAAATTGATATCTAGGACATACATGTCCATATACAAACAATCACCATAAAGATACAGGAAGATCCAACATATGTATAACTGATGTAACTATCATGGCTGCTCAATATGCAAAAAGGAACCATCTCAAATCTAAAGGAGTCATGGACACAATTGAACAAGGTGGATCCATGCTTGACAAATGATCATAGCCACAAGAACACAAGGTGGATATATGTCTCAGCAAAATGTACATGAAGTGTGACAAGGTATTGTAAAAATCAGGAAATAGCACAAAATGATGATGCTACTGTCGACCCACAATCTTCAATACAAACCTCCCAAAGGTACGAATCCAAACCCTGCGAATAAAGGAGATGAAGTCGAACATGGAGGAAACCATTTGATTACCAATTAATGATGAGAATCGTTAACAAACATGAGGGAAACCAGAATTAATAAAAATTCCCCCTAAGGTACCTAGTTCATTCTAACAAGTGTGAATACAAGGTCTTGGAGTCAAACACTTCAAGAATCCATCGAGTAGGAGACAATAAGGTATTCCCACTACCTAATAGCAAGGGAAATTGCCATTGATGACTCCAATCCCCAAGGTACTATTATAAACCCTAAATCTCATTCCTAGAGAAAGAGGTGTTGATTTTGATAGGAATAGATTCGTTGGAAGGAAGGAATTAAATCATCCTCCATCATCCAACATGAGGTAAGTCAAAGACTAATGGATCAAGATATGGTACAAATTTTTAGGACAAGAACCGTTGAAGACATGATGTAATGGAATGATACCAGGGAATGTCTAACACAAAAGGTCAAGGCAACTGCATAATGGCCAGCAAAGGTTTAATCCTTGAACACTGAGCATGACACAAAAGTGACTTAGGCATATTTTGACACGAAAAGGACCAATGACACAAATCTGCAATGTAGGAGGCATTCACAGATTCCCCATATAATTGGAAAATAATCCAACTGGAGGAGTAAAAACTCTAAATCGAGATAAGGCCAAAAAACCGAGACCCAACTTTTGATAGACTCAAAACTGGTGCTTTGTTCAAGGAGACAAGACTTTCTACCACAATGTAAAAAACATGTGAATGAAATTCCAAGAAAGTAAAATTGGGACCTTCTTCATTTTTTACAAGAACGAAGAAGAAACAGAAGAATTACTGATAAAGCATTGATTATTGGATTTTACGAGCCTAAATTAGTGAATGCTTAGCAGTGTTTTCATAGTTTTGAGAGTCTGAAAACTCCAAAGAAGACTCCAAGGTGGGGGGATATTTTTCGTAAATTTAGTCTCCTAAGTCCGAAAAATGAAAAACAATACAGAGGATAACTCTCTTAGCCTATTTGAACTAAGGTATGCATTTTTCATAGTTAATAGGCAAGGTCTAAAAAAGGGGTAAACTATCACCAGACCGACGCTCCTTCATAAGCGAGCAAAACGCTCTAGTTTTAACAAGTGTGAAGGAAATAAATATCACTCGAAAAGTTCCATTTATTTACAAGAATGGTACTAACAACAATAAACTAGATGTTTTGTTCTTAGGGTTTAACGAGCATGACAAAAACATAAAGAATGCTCAGAATATTTTTCATGTTTAGGTCCATAGCACCAAAAAGAGAAAACTAAGCTCATACAGAGGTTTCCTTTTCTGTAAGTTTAGTCCTTTAGGTCCGTAAAAGAGATAAACCTATTCCTGAAGATACTCTTCTAGTTTTCAAAGAAAATAGAGTGTTCCTTTCTCGTAAATTATCTGCATGGTCTGAGAAAGAGATAATCAACCACCAATGCATATGATCATTCAAATTACATTAACGAGTCCAAACAAACAAGTTTACTTGGAAATTTAGACAATTTTAAGGATTCATACTAGGGCTTAAATATAGCTCCATATCTTTCCCATGAAGTTTTAATGAGTCCAAAAAATTCAACTTGTGGCCTCCTTACTGTTTTTACCAATCTCAAAGGAGAGACAGAAGAATGCTCTAAATGCGAAGAGACGAGTGTCAAAGGAATGCGATACTAGTTCCAAGCGCGAGAAACAGACCTAAGAATAATGCAAGGAACATGATCAAGGTAAAGACACTCAGGGAATGTCTCCTCAAGGAAAAATGTGTCAAGTTGCAAAGGAAAAATGTTACAAGGCTAGGCGATGATGAGAACATAAATGAGGGATTATATAATGATCTAGAAGCGTGGAAGCCAGCATCAGGCTCATAAGCATGAGAATGATACATGCAAATGCAGTTACAGCTTGAACAACAAAGCGGGGCTAGTAAATTGTTGTGAATCCAACTACAAATCATGTCTCCAAGAAACAACAACATCATAATCACATTCAGAACAAAATATCTGATGCAGGTCACTTTAGTAGAAACGCATTCAACTTTGCTATCTTCTACAAAAGGTGTGATTAAGGAAGAATCGATCGAAGAAGATTTTATAGCACCAAGGCCTGAGGATTTATGATTAAAAATAGCAACCTCAGACTAAAAGCAAAAATCAATAAGGGAGATAGAATATGCAGGAACAAACTCAGTATCACAGGAGTTGAAAAATTTAGAAGAAAAATCAAACTCGTTAGGATCATTGACTTGATGCACGATGGGAGAGTCCAAAGACTCAAAAATACCAACATAAGAAGATAGATCAATGGAAAGACCATGATTATTAAGAAAATCAGGATTAGACTTAGTCACAATTAAACCGAAATCCAAAATAAGGCCATACTATATCAAAGACTCTAGGAAGACTTCATCCAATGGAAGGAGACCATCCCAGATAGGACACATATATGAACTTTCGAATGGATCAACATAGTGGAGAGAAGGATCCATAGTCTGTATAGGATCGATCACCTGGTCAATTTATAGGACCGAGTCCTGAGGAGGTAAACATGAACACAGGGAGATAATGAACACGAAAAGAAATTAAACGTGAGAGATATGAGGCCACATAGATCACCTGTGGTAGGGTAGTGTCTAAAGAGACACTGGGAATCAATAAATGAAAACCCTGGTCTCTAGTTGGGTTAGGAGAGGGACCAAAGAAAATACAACTGATCAATAGTGAATTTATTCGTCGTGATTAAAGTACATCACATGAAATAATGTTGACAACACAACCTACATGGCATAAACATAATCATGCCCGAGGAGCATATTGAAGTCCAAGGGGTCCTCAATCACCATGAAATCACCTAAGACGGTCTTCCCACCCAAAGTAACAGGTGTTTGAGCAAGAATTCCCAAGGTTATACTAGTTCTTCTATCAAAATCTAGTAACTAACTAGTTGTTGACACAAGTTTGGGAGATCCCATGCCTCACCAAGAACGAGTAGACAAGATACTAACTAAGTCTCCTTCATCAACAATACAACAAGAAAATGTGTATTTTCCAACTTTGACATTTATCTGGAAAGGTGCATTAGAACGAAGGAGCGACTCAACTAGGCTATCCCAATCAAAGGAAGCAATTTGAGAGCTTGGTGGGGGTTCATCCAAAGCGACTTTACTGCCCCCTTGTTTAGTAAGGTCTGGACTAGAAGTGAAGAAAATATGCCATAGTAGACACTTCACTCTCCAAAGGAAGAGTGGGATTGATAAAAAATGGAATGGATTCAACTGCTTCATGAAAATCACTCTCTGAAGGGAGAGTGGGATTGACCAAAGATGACATTAGTTCAATCACATAAGGATCACTCTCTAAAAGAAGAGTGGGGTGAACCAAATACTGAGAAGGTTTAATTACTATATAAACCAAAGGTTGAGTAGATGTTTGGGAAACTACAAGTTGTTCAGGAGAAATAAATACTTGAGTCTCAGACCACACCCTTCGCACCTCTACGATAGCAGGGCATTGTGAGTAAGATGATCTCCCTCACATAGCTTACAAAGGAATTTAATTTTTCACTTTGAACAACCAGTTTTCTCAACAGTGTCAACATGTCTAGCAGTGGTTGACTGTTTAACCCCAACATGACCATTAGAGGCTGGGTGACTATGTCCAACCTGACTAAGAGAGGTTGGTTGTTCAGATATTTCAGGATGTTAAAAAACGGGATGACCTTGGAACCAAACTCTTCATACCTCTACGATGGAAGGGAATTGATGAGCAAGTTGGTATCCTTCACAGAGCTTACAAGGAAACTTTGTCTTGTGTTTTGAATGATTATTCTTTTAAACAGTGTCAACATGATTTGCAGAGGATCAGAGTTTCCCCCCATCATGACTTGTAGAGGCTGAGAGACTAGGTCCAACATGACCTACAGAGGTTGGATAGATTCCACCAGCATGTCCAGCAGAGAATGAATGGTTAGTATCAACATGCTTTGCATAGGTTGAGTGTGTGTCCCCAGCATGACTTGCAGAGGCTGGGTGGTTGGGTCCAACATGACTTGCAGAGGTTCGACGAGGTTCCCCAACATGACCTGTAGAGGTTGGGTAAATATATCCAACACGACTTGGAGAGGTTGGATGGGGTTTTTTAACTTGACCAATAGAGGTTGAATGTGTTCCCTCATCATGAACTGCAGAGGTTGAGTGATTGGATCCAACATGACCTGCAAAGGTTGGAAAGGTGTCCCCAGCATGAACTGTAGAGGTTGGGTGGTGAGGTTAAAATTAACCTGCA
Source organism: Pseudotsuga menziesii (assembly GCA_001517045.1). Classification (NCBI taxonomy): domain Eukaryota; kingdom Viridiplantae; phylum Streptophyta; class Pinopsida; order Pinales; family Pinaceae; genus Pseudotsuga; species Pseudotsuga menziesii. The sequence continues at coordinate 263,132 of LPNX010342788.1, forward strand.
TAGGTTGAAAGGTGCCCCCTTTGTTTCGAGTGTTCTTCCTATTATTCCTTCTTTTACTCCTTTTAGGTTGTCGGTTACTAGTATCAGTACTTTCACCGCATGAGGTAGAAGGAGGAGGAGAGGCAGCTACTGGTGAAGGGGAGGCAATGTTTTGATGCCCTTGATATAAGGATCTTACTTGAGAAGAATTCGGGGCATTCAAGATAGTTGGAGTGGAAAAAAACCACATCGATAGCCCTAAGGTGAATCCGTGTAGATTCAAGGTGGCCATCAAAGGAACACCAACATTCCCTATGAGAGGAATAGTACAAGGAGTTACCAGTATGGGGATCTCTTGGTTGGTGTTCATAGGGGTGTTAGACATTTTTTTGAACAAGACGGAAAAGTATGTGTTCGAAAAGCAACCAACAGTACAAATAACACAATACTAGCAAAAAAGACCTAAGTATCAATCTAGGTAAACAAATATTCCTTCCAAAGGAAATTCCGGGATGATGAGGTCCCAGAACTAACTAGAGAAGGAAGGAGAGTAGTTACTTGGCATATTGTGAATATTTGTCTAGGTGCAAGCACTGAAATCACCCAACCGCCCTCCCAAATTGTCAACCGAGGTTACCTTCCAAGTCTACCCTAGGAGCACTGAAAATAGCCTTCCAATGCCAACCGTCTAATATCCTAGCTAATAAGATACTAAGGCTACCAAAACGCGGAGAAATGCCAACAAAAAAATAGTCATTCCAACTGATGCACATGGGCAGGGTAGCTAAGCCCAAAACTCAAGCAGTACCAGGCACCACAAGGGTTGGGAGAAGGTACTGGGTGAGTCCCCAAACGTGCAAGAACTCTGGTGTATACTTTACTGAGAAGAGGAGGGTATCTCCAGCAACTCACTATTGCATGACCTCATGCTTGAATCCTACGTGAGAGGATATTTCTGGTGTCTTTCTCAACGAAGTTGGATTTCCTAATAGATAGGACACTATGCTTGAGTTTGAATTTTTGGGTAGTTAATATATCCCTAATCTAAAACACTAGCCTAGACTAGTGTGTGTCGTCCCTATAAACAAACATTTACTAATAAATTTTAGATATTAAAACGTTTATTTTAAAGGGCTATTGAATACTCAAAGGGGGTGGAGAAGGTGAAACCAATGGTGTTTTGACTCGATGTTGAAACAATATGACTAAAAAAAGAGAAACAAAATGAAAAAAGCAAAAACTATTCTCTTTCTTTTTCAAATAGAAACTTAAAGAACAACATCTTTTCTATTTTTTTAAGAATAATAATATGCAGTGCATTAAAGAAAAAACCCTAATCTACATGCATATTAAAACACTATATGTTATTTTCTTTTTATTTTATAAATTCAAAATAAAAACTTACCTACAAACTAAAGTATGTAGATAACAAGAAAAAATCAAAAGGAACTCTTCCCTACAACCATCAAACAAACTCTAGACTGCCCTACCTAGAAGGGATGCTTGCATAAGAGACAAGTCCACTACTTTGGCATGGTGAACTTAACCAACAAGGAAAGAAGGAAACAAATACCAATAACCTTCTTGAATCACACAAATATCACTAATAGAGGCTGACCAGAAAGATGAGCGACAAGTTGTTGGGGCGCGCACCTTAACGGTCCCTAATTTTGGTAACTCCATTTTTTTTGTGGAAGTTGTAAGTGGAGTTACGACTCAAAACAGTCTTAGGGGTGTCAGGGTTGAGTAAAAACCTTCTTTTTGTAATAAACCCATGGTTTAAGTCCAGGGTTTAGGGTTTGGGGTGCCCATGGTTTAAGCCCATGGTTTTGTAATAAGTGCACTATAAATAAACACTCTTGTAAAGAAGTCAGTTTAGGCTTTTGATGTAAGATGAATTGATGCGAAGCTAAGGCTTGTTTGTAAGAAGGTTAAGTCCCAGCTGTGTGCATGGACGACCTCTGCAACTGTGTGCACAGAGGGATTTTGGGTGATTAAGGAAATCTGCAGCTGTGTGCGCAGAGGCCTGCAGCTAAGTGCGCGGCTTTGAGGACTTGAAGGGATATGCAGTTGAGTGCGCAGATCAGAAATGTGGTTTTTTTGTAAAGAGTTGAATAAAACACAGTTCTGTGGACGTAACCCCTAAACTAGGGGTGAACCATGTTATATCGTGTGTTGTGGTTTTTGTTGTGTTGTTGTTATGTTCTTTTATGCATTGATAAATATATATCTGATAAGTAAGATCACTGCTAAATACTAAACTTCGCTGGAATTCCCAGTAAAGGGTTAAGCAAGGCACTATTTGTTTATCTAATCGTGAAGATAAATAAGTAACTATTAAAGCTCTACATTGTATGATTATAACTGTTAGAAGCTAAAGGTACAGTAATATCCCTCTTCTGCTTGCAGAAACCTGATTCTGCGGCACCCCATAGCTGTTTCAGGTGAGACTGCAACCTGTTCACAGGTTGTTGCCGAAAGGGGAAACACTGTGGGTATTTTGTTGGTGCGAAGTTAATGGTATAAATCCTGGGTCTGCCCAAGAGCCCAACAAATTGGTTCCGTTGCCAATTGAACTCAGTATCTGCTCAAGAGGGGTTTACGTCGTACCTCAAGGGCTATGTTTTGGAGACCCTCGGTGAAAGAAATCGGTGATTGGATTGAAGAGACTTATCTGAACTTTGCTGTACAAGAGAACAAAGATTCGCGTCGTAGTGCAAATGACTTTTTACAAAGGTATGTTTTTTCTGATGTGTATGAAATTTTCTTTGGTAGTATCCACATAGAGTTGCACCAGTGGTTATCTAGGTTAATAGAGAGAAGGACGAACTTCCAAGAACGTCAATTTCCTGATTGGACCCCCGCAAGAATTAATATACTGAAAAGGGTGAACAATGAGATATCCCGGGCTGTTGATTTCTGGACAACGTGAACCCTTGAAGCATTTGTGACGGAGTTCGCCATTGACACAAGTACGTCCTTCAGTGAAGCTGAACGACAGTTCTTGAAAGGACCAAGGGGTAAGTACTTTAATTCATTTAGTTTGAGAATTAAAATGCTATTGGTTGAAAAAGGTATATTCCTTATTGAATCAGACTGTTAGATTTAGCACTACTAACTTATGTTTGCAAGTGAAAGTACCTTCGACAAGCAAATTGGTTTGCTGTGAAGTGGAAAAAGGTACAAGAGAAATTTTGAGTCCTATACCCTAGGTCAGAATATCGAGTCTAACCCCGTAAGTCCAGCAGTCTCAGAGCCTGAAGAAACCCCTTCTATTGGAAACCCTCCGGTAACCCCGCAGCGAAGACCTATTATCCCTGAGAACCCATCGCAGTCGGAAAGTAACCCTAGCTCAAGTATTCCTGTCGCAGGTCAGTCTACCCCAGTAAGTTCCTCCCCACCTACTACCAATCCCCCTCCCTCCCCCCCTAGACCCGCGATTCCCCATATGAATGACGACATTAAGCTCCCTGTTTTCAAAGGAACTGGATCAGAGGATCCAGAATAGTTATGGTTTTTATGTGAAGCAGTGTGGACTGCTAAGAACACTATGGATCAAGATACAAAAATAGTGCAGCTGATTACTTCTTTCAGAGACCATGCTTTGACCTGGTTCATGAAGTTTTCCAGCACTCAGAACCATGTCTTGGCTGATATAAAAGCAGCAATGATAAAGGAATTTAATAAGCTGAAATCAGAGTCGCAGTGTATCACTGAATTGAAGAGATTCAACAGAGGCGCGGCAAATCAGTGTGGGACTTTGATCAAAGGTTCAAAGTTATGCTAGACCAAGTTAGTTTCACCATTGGACCTGCGCAGCACAAGGAATGGTTCATTGCAGCGTTGCTACTGCATATCAGAACTCCACTCATGCAACAGAAGGTTACTGACCAGCAGAAGGCTCTAGAAATCGGGATGAAGCTTGAAACCGCTCCTGTCGAAGATAATTCTGGTATTGCTCAAATCCAAGCGCAGTTGGAAGCTATGGCTCTGGAGCTTCGCGATATGAAGAGAGGAAAAATCGGTCGTGAAGAGGTTTGGTGTACACAATGTCGGACAGAAGGTCATGCTAAGGAATAGTGCCCTGTGGTAAGAAATTTCCTGAATACTGGTGCGCCAAACCTGTTTAACCCGCAAATCCTATATTGTGAGCTCTGTAGGACAATGGGCCAGCATCGACCTGAAGACTGCTATCTTCTGCAGAGGTATGTGCAATTCCCTAAGAACCCTTATTGTAAGTTCTGTAAATCAGTGAGACACAACGAAGATGAGTGTTGCAGCTTTGACCTCATGAGAGAACGCACTTACGATGCTTATCGAGTACAAAATGAGGGACAGAGCAATGATGGTTATGGTTATCGCGGTGGTGCATCAGGTAGAGGTGCTTTTGGAGGTCGTGGTCGAGGTGGTATGGCCGGAAGAGGAAGAGGCTAGGTTGTGTGTTACAACTGTAACCAGGCCGGGCATCTAACGAGAGACTGTCGGAACCCAACTACGACATGTCAGTATTGCCGAGCTGTAGATCATGTGATCGAGCAGTGCCCGCAGTTGATAGCGAATATTCAGGAAAGAAACAGTGCCCCTACTTAGAATATTCAGATGATTTCCATCGAGCAAAGACCTACCCCAGCCATTAATGTTGTTACCCGGAGTGGAGCTATGACGGAAGTACAGAATAAGGAGAAACAGCCTGACAAGGCTTGGGTTCGTAAGGCCCAAGTGAAAGTCCCAGCATTTGATATCGAAAGAGAAAAAGAGACATTCATGGAAGCCAAGAGAGATTTTGCTGCTCCTAGCACATCAGTAGCACCTGCGCAACAACATCAGCAGCAGTCGCAGCCGCAAGAAGCTTTGACAGATAAAGTAAGTACACTGTACTCCTTTTTACAGAGTTGTATGAAGTTCTTAAGAAATCAGAATGCTTTAAGTGAGTTGCAGAAAGTTATTGCTTCCTGCGAACCTCAGCAAAGTTTTGGTCAGTAAAAAGATGTTAATAGAGTCAGGAGAACTGGCAGGGAAATGAGATTGAATGCTGAGATAGGAGAGTATGATATGACTGATGTTATCTTGGACTTAGGATCAGAGGTAAATGTCTTAACTAAGCAAACCTGGGAACAAATGGGAAAATCTACCCTTGATTGGTCCCCTATACAGTTGATATTAGCCAATCAGCAGAAGATTGTGCCCCTAGGACGATTCCCTAATGTCCCAGTAGATTATGATGGCGTATGTACTGTAGCAGACTTCGAATTTATTGAGATCATTGACAACAGTAACCCCTATCCAGCATTGCTAGGTATTGAGTGGGCATTAGGCAATGATGCAGTCATTAACCTTAAGAAGAGACAGATGACTTTTGAAGGGAAAGGACTGAGAGTCATAGTCCCATTGGATCCTTCTCAAGGAGAGAGATACACAGAGCTAGTAAGAGATGAATACCAGGATGTTTTGGACCACATCTACAATATCACAGTGAAGAAAGAAGATTATGTTGATCCTACTGCCGAAGGTATCATGGATTGGCAGTGTGATAGCTCCTGCATGACAGATTCAAATGATGGCCTAGAGAATTGGCAGAATAGACTGTATGAGCTACATGGCCATCGATGTGCCAGAATTACCAAGTCTCTCAGATGGCTTGGTTCACAGGCAAGAACCCTACCTATTTTTGATGGTTCGACAGACCCAGAAGAGTTTATTGTGCAATTCTCAGAGCAGGTACCAGACTCATAGAAAATGGAGACTCTGGATTCAGTATTCAGAGCCACAGCATCCAGATGGTGGAATGGCCATAAGAAAAACATTCCTAGTTGGAAAGATTGTTAGAAGTTCCTTCACCTGAGATTTATGGATCAGCCCCAGGAGGTGCAAAGCAGGTTTGATGTAAAGACTAGCCCTCAGGAACATTTGGCACAGTGCTACGAAGAATGGCAGCATGTAGCTCAGGAAGAATGGGTACATAGGTTTGTGCATACTCTGGAACCGATAGAAAAGAACAGGTACGCAGAGGCTGAGCTTTGCCAGGATACTGTAAGTTGGGATTGTCTTGTTGATAGTTTTGTGCTTACATTTTCTACTAATGAAGTTTGTCCAGCTTTAGATGCAGCTATCAAGTTGATCCATACTAAGGTATTTGATGATCAAGAAATAGCAAAATACCAACCTGATTGGAAGGCACAAGAAGCCAATGCAGTGAAATGTTATAACCTCACAATTGACGAGGATGACGATCTGCACAACATTAAAATTCCTGAGTCAAAAGGACACTGCGAAGTACATGGGCCATCAGTTGAAGCACCTGAAGTGACTCAGCCCCTGAAGACGTGGGCCGTAAACATTGGGTCAAAAGAAAACCCTAAGTACACTACTAGTGGAGATTATTGGGATGACGAAATGGTGAGCAAAGTAACCCAACTTCTCCATGAATATCAGGACCTATCTCTGACAAAGTTCTCAACAATGAAAAGAATTATTGAAGCTGTGGATGACATTTTGTTGTGGGTGGAAGATGGTATCAGGAAATGTCGAATGTCCTTATTTTGGCGCAGCCAGAGTCACTGCTTGTGCCGAAGAAGGAAAGATGTGTCGAAGCTTAAAATACAACCGTTGGAAGAAATCAAAATTGGCGGCGCCGGTATGTTCTCTGTATTAACTACCTGTATTAATGCGATCTTGGAAAATCTACCACCATTTGGAAAATATCTCTGTCAAATTTGGTGCCATCAATGCATAGTTATGACAGATGTCATGGATGGATTCTATAAGAAGACGCCCACACCCACGGTGTTTGCATTCTGCAATTTCTTGAGTTTTACAATTGCATCCATGTCAGCTGATAGTGAGCTTCAGAAGTTAGTGAGAGAATTTGAACAGGAGGGTTTGCCGCACATTTTCAGCCACCCACCTGCATCTGCAACTCATGAAGAGACTCCCCTAGCATCGACCCAGCCAATGCAGACACGCACTACCAGAAAAAAATTAAAACCTGAATTTCGTTCGAAGCGGAACGAAGACAGACATCAGTAATCAGGGAAAACACCGGAGGATTTCGAGATGAATCCGTCTGGCTCAGTAGAGGTTCCATTTGAAGAAGATGAGAACATTGCACTGCAGCATCCACCGTATCTTTTGCCAGTTCGACCGGAGTTCAGCTCCCTCGACGGACGAAGAAGTTCACATCACGCACCCCTTCGCTGCCACCGGGTGTGTAGCTGGTCGGGACAATGACAGGGAAAATAGACCGGGTCAAGTACGCTGACCATGATACAAATGATCATGGGAAATTTCCACAGTTCGCACCTGGGACATACTTACACTCTGTCCGCTATCAGGAGACTGAAGCGACATTATTAGAAGTAAAACAGTGGGCTACTGGCTTGGACAAAGCTGGTTTGTTGAAGATGCTCGATGTGCCCCACTTTGGATGCAACACACAGGTAACCGTGGTGGTCAAACAATTATTGGCATTGGTACACGATGGGTACCTATGGATCGAAAACCAGAAAATCGCTATCAATAAAGAACTCATTCACCAGATTACAGGCCTGCCGAAGGAAGGACCTAGCCCCAGCATTGAGTTTTTGGGAAAGCATGAAGATATGAAGCTAGCACATAGCATGAAGGAATGCTTCGGGTTGATGAAAGGGAAGTGAGGGTATCAAACCTCGGCCATTCAACATCACAACATTCGCTTCGCAGCTGAACTCTTAGCCTGCAAATTGATGAGAAAATGCAGACCATATGAAGTACCTGCCCCGATTGTAAGTATTGCTGCGAACTGTGCGGAAGGCTAAATTTACAATTGGGCAGCATACATCGCTAAGGAATTTCTTGAAGATTCCCATGACGCGTAGGAAAAAGGTAGACCCTTTCATTATTCATGGCTGATCGTACTTATTGCCTTGATCGGGTGGAAAGAGCCCACCGAGGCGCAGTTTATTGATGTACCTCCAAGAATGTCCGGTGCAGCAAGGTACGCATCACTCTGGGTGTCACAGGACAAAGCATCCCAGCAGATGACGAACACTGTGTTCGCCTTTTACGCCATGAGTATCTCATATGAGATTGTCAAGACCCCGTAGCTCAGTAATGAGCTATTCTCTCAATATGATGGAGTGGCCAACTTCAGGGCCGACATGTACAATGTCTTTATCCAGGCCCGCGTAGATCAAAAGAAGGCATGCTGGAAGTTGCCATATGTGGTGACCAAAGACGACATCCTCGCGGTAATTCAGAAGTGGCCGGCTGAATGGCTGAAGGATGAAGGAACAAAGCCCAGCATCCCAATCAATCCGGTCACCAATGTGGGTGCTGGCCCTAGTCAGACGCAGCAGCAAGATCCCCCAGAGGACAGCGAAGAGAAAACTGAGTCGCAGCAGAGTGAAACTGACCAGGGTGGAGATGGCGGAGACAAAGGAGAAGAAGAGGAGTCGGTCAAAACTATCTCAGACCCTAATCGGCCAGATAAGCGCAAGTCACCAGAGGCCGAAGAAGTGACCAAACTTCAGTCCCGCAAGAAAACGAAAGCATCGAAAGACAAGAATATCGACGAAGAGCCTACCCTAACCAGTGAATATCTTAATCAAGATCTGTTGAATTCCACATAAGTTCTCACCAAGAAATGGTCAGAATTTGCAGCTACACATCTGCATGCCATCACCGATGTAGCGAAGCACATTTCGGAGTTGAAGGACTTAGCAGAAAAATCACTGACTGGTGCTTCAGTAAGCAGTGCCCCAGTAAGCGCGCAGCCAGACCTAAGGCAAGGGCCGGCCAGAGATAACAAAGTCCAAGTGTTGAGTGCCGCGCTCATCATAACCGACGCAGCATCTCGCATGGAGATGAGCATGATAGTTGGAATAGATTACACTAGGATGTCCATGATGGAATTACATCTCTGTCAGTCAGCCATCACGAAGGAAATCCAAGCCCAAGACCACCACTCACAAATACTGTTGGAAAATACTAGGAAGTAGAACGATAGCCTCGCAGCACAGTTGGAGGAAGCGGAGCAGAGAAAGAGTGACGCAGAACGTAAGCAGGTCACATTGGCACAAGTATTGGAGGAGGCGTGTCGAATCCTTCCTGACTTCAACATCCAGAATGAGGAAGAACCGGAGCAAAGAATCACCAAACTAAAAGACTACGTACAGCAGTCTCACAGTGAAATAGAGAAGCTCAAAGCAGAACATGAGGCTGAGATTTCGGAGCTTCAACTCCGCATCACCCCAGAGAGCCCACCAGAGGTAAGGGAGCAACGCCGAGCAGACATTCAGGATTCCGCAGCAAAAATCTTGGATATTGTGAGCAGCGCAGAAAAGCTGCTAGAAGACAGTGTTGAGGCCTGGACCACCCTACAGAAACATCCAGAAGTCGGACAGCTACAAGAAACCATCAAGCAATGACAGACAGAGTTGGATATAGTAAAAGCGTAAATTAAGACTCTACCACCTATGGAGAAAATGCTCAAGGTAAAGCGAAGCAAAGAACTCTAGCAGGAAATTGAGTCGTGCAGAGAAAAAGAAACAAAAGTGGAAAATTCTATGTAGCCACTTATCAGTAAAGATTTCGAGATGAGTACTGCTGTGGACACCCAACTCAAAGTTCTGAAGGAATATGATGCATTGGCACAGAAAAAGGTCAGCGAAGCATCAGCCGTAGTATTGTAGGAGTTGGTTGAAAAGTAGCAAGCAACAGACAATATCATGCGTGGTCTCAACAAGCAGCTCACTATCTTCACTGACAAAGCTCATCTACTAGAAGAGCAGCAGAGTGTCCCGGGACGGGCCACTGGTGAGTCTTAGAGGCCTGTTGGGGCACGCACCTTAACAGTCCCTAATTTTGGTAACTACGCTGTTTTTGTGGAAGTTGTAAGCGGAGTTACGACTCAAAACAGTCTTAGGGGTGTCGGGGTTGAGTAAAAACCTTCTTTTTGTAATAAACCCATGGTTTAAGTCCAGGGTTTAGGGTTCGGGGTGCCCATGGTTTAAGCCCATGGTTTTGTAATAAGTGCACTATAAATAAGCACTCTTGTAAAGAAGTTAGTTTAGGTTTTTGATGTAAGATGAATTGATGCGAAGCTAAGGCTTGTTTGTAAGAAGGTTAAGTCCCAGATGTGTGCTTGGACAACCTCTGCAGCTATGTGCGTAGAGGGATTTTGGGTGATTAAGGAAATCTGCAGCTATGTGCGCAGAGGCCTGCAGCTGAGTGCGTAGCTTTGAGGATTTGAAGGGATCTGCAGCTGAGTGCGCAGATAAGAACTGTGGTTTTTTGTAAAGAGTTGAATAAAACATAGTTCTGTGGACATAACCCCTAAACTGGGGGTGAACCACGTTATATCGTGTGTTGTTGTTTTTGTTGTGTTGTTGTTATGTTCTTTTATGCATTGATAAATATATATCTGATAAGTAAGATCACTGCTAAATACTAAACTTCGCTGGAATTCCTAGTAAAGGGTTAAGCAAGGCACTGTTTGTTTATCTAACTGCGAAGTGAAATAAGTAACTATTAAAGCTCTTCATTGTATGATTATAACTGTTAGAAGCTAAAGGTACAGTAATATCCCTCTTCTGCTTACAGAAACCTGATTATGCGGCACCCCATAGCTGTTTCGGGTGAGACTGTAACCTGTTCGCAGGTTGTTGCCGAAAGGGCCAACACTGTGGGTCTTTTGTTGGTGCGAAGTTAATGGTATAAAGCCTGGGTTTGCCCTAGAGCCCAACACAAGTCAAACTAAGCAAAGGGGGTGGGGGGGGATGAGCAAAGAGAAAACCTTAATTCTAAAAAAGGACTTACCACATAGATAAAAAGCACCTAACAGAGATTAAACTGACTCCCTAGGGTCATGGAGATGCATAGGACCCAAAAAAACTACCAAACAACCCTCAACCAACCAAAAAAAACCACAAAAAAGATGAAAAAGGGTTTTTTGAGGCATTCACGAGTAGCAGTACTGTCAGGTCACGAGTTACTCACAGGATGCTAGTAATACAGGTCATGATTACATCCCAGACTCGCTACTGTTAGTTTTGGTACCTGCAAATGGGTTGGAAAAGGCCAAAAATTGCCTTAGGAAGGCAGCTGAGGTAAGTTTATCAGGATGAGAAGGTGTTGCTAACTGGAAAGAAGGACTTGAAACCTTACAAAAGACTTGAATAAAGACAGATAAATCCCAAACAGACACGACTCTCCCTAATGAAGACACCAGTTCTTTTGTAGAGGAATGTTTCCTATGGCTAGGGTTTAAGAGGCCATCAACGTACTGTGGTTGAAAGAGAGATGAATATATTTTTGCAAGAAAATATAAACAAGATTTAGATATTAGAATGGTTCATACCTTAGCCGAATGAAGGTTAATCCAAGCAACCCTTCAATCCTCCTCTTTCTCCTCTTGCTCCAAGAGACCTACAAAACAAGTTATACCTTCCTCAAACCAAATAGACTATATGGAAGGAGATTATGTTCAGTAAAACATGAAACCCTAAACTGATATACACCATCATATAATCAAAACAAAGATTGAAAAATGATTTGGGAAGAAGAAAAACATCACATATTTATTAAACATGGAAGAAGTACAATGATACCTTCTCAAAGCTAGGCACCTAACGAAACCTTGATCTAGTTCTGATGATTCTCTTCTCCAAGGGACTCAACCTCCAAGCTCTTCAACATAAGGATAAAAATATAGGGCAAAGGTGGGGGGAATGGGTCTTGTTACCCCTGACTTTAATAGGGGTGTCCACATGTGAATTTTTCGTTACATCTTTCACTAGGATGACACCTTAGAGGAAAGTGTGAATGTCACTACAAGCAGTAAAACAATTTGAATCAGCAATAAATAGATGCATATTCCTATCTGAGCACAAACAACCCTTTTTTACATTAAAAAAGGGCATGGATCGGCCTTATTTCAGCCTTTTGGGAGCATATTAGGTAATTTTTTAGTTCTACACCAATTCTGGGAATAACATAGGCAGATATGAGCACAAGCATCCCTATTTTGCCTTCCTAAGAGCCATAAAGCAGCAGTAGTGAAGCCTTTCGGTCACTTTTGGGCAACTTGGAGAATGTAACAACCATCAATCAGGAGGAAATAGCACACCTGTAGAGGAAAAAGGGAAAATAATTTTCAACAGTCACGTTTCACATAGAGCTTATTGATTCCCTGCCATCTTCATTAGCTTCCAAATCAATTTCAGATGTTTCAATTCTTGATTTGGGTGTCTTTTATTATGTAGTTGCTAAATCCATATGACTTACAATAGCAGCCAATCATGTGGATATCTCCATCGGTTCATCATGCAAACATTGTAACTATTACACATTGCATTCTGAAACAACCCGAGTTTGGTATGGACCCTAGAATATCTGAGATGGTGCAGCAAAATGGAAATGAAAGAGAGCATTTATGTCTCTGATGATTCCAAGTTCAATGGATAGCAGTCGCTATAACCATTTTAAATGCCGAGGATAGTGTCACATGAAGTCTTGGATTTCATTAGTAACTTTTCGACAGTATCATCTTGTTGCAACTTATATTTTGGGGTAGCGAGTGTCCACCCTGTCGACCCACGGTTCAATTTCCTCAATTGGAATCCGCTTTTCTAATTGAGTAACTTAATTGGGACCAGCATTGCCAGTGACAACTAATTACAAATAATAACATCATATTGTTTGATTGTTTGGGAATCCACTCAAGATAAGAATCACAATCATGTGGATTTTCCGGAGCATCTCGAGGGTAGTTGGTTATATTTTTTTGTAGCATGGAGTTTGGAGCAGCACACACATTTTTATCTGACAATTGACTTCAGGGAAGAAGTTCACACCAGCTCTGAGTTGAAATTTTATTCCAGTTCAACGTCATTTATATGGAGTCTGGCATGGCACCTATTCACTCGCATTTTGAGTTCCGTTTCACCCGTGATTTAAATTTGAGGACCAAACACCCGCAGGTTTTTATGATTGGAGTTGGAGCTCGCACTCCTCATGCTGATACAACACACACGATTTACCAACTATTGAAGAGTTTATTGGTTGTATCCATGGTAACATACAATTTTCCCCCACAGACAAGTCCAGGATGAAGTTTCATATTTGTTATGTGGAGTTACGAGCAGTGCCTCGTTATCCTCTGGTAGCCGATAAAAGCCATATTTTTTTGCGACAGTGTGCAGCAGAGCATTGATTGATAAATCGACTTTAGTTTGACAGTTATCCAACAAGTTTGATAAAGTTGCCATTTAGAAGCCATGCGATGAGTCCACCTTTGGTAAATGACCATTTTTTGACATGTGGTTGTCTAGCATATGGGAGTTCGAGTTACACCTTTAGTTGGACACCTTTTTTGGGATAAAGCAAGTAGATTAGAAGTGAGTGTCTTTATTAAAGTTTGGTCATGTAATTGTTTAGAGAGGAAAAAGTGGATCTAAACTTCATCCACTTTTTAATGATTAGTTTATTTTAATTTTAATTTTTTTAAAAAGAAAACGAAAGAGCCTTTTAGCCTATAAAGAAGCAAGTCTTATTCATTGTAAAGCATGGAAAAACTGGGAGGATTTTTCCCCAGGGATTAATAGAAATGACTATTCAGTTGAGTTCTCTCTATGGTGTGGGGCATAAACTTGTGTGATTGAGCGATTGTTTCTAGAGGCATTTCCTTTCTATGTTTTCGTCAACGACCATAAACATATGCTACCATCCTATTGGAATGTGGAAATCTTAGTAGTTGTTAGTCATTTCCCTTTGTGAGCGTGCATACACGGGTATTGATGTTTACACTTAATCAAGTTTGATTGTGTAGTATCTCCCTTGTTTACATAGTGCATATTCTGCAATTAGGAGGAACAAAATCTAGTAGATTCCCCATTGACACAAGGCCCTCATGGGTTCTCCCTTGACTCCATTTTTCCCTTTAGGTATATCGACACTAGTCCATTAGTGAGGTTTGATCTTTCCCTCCTTCCATCAACCATTTAATTTACCTTATGCTACAACCATTTCTCTAAGGAAGCCTATTCTATTCACCTTGTTTACCATTGTTTCCTGCCATAGTGATCTTAACAATAAGGACACCCCCCTTGAGTTGGATAAGATCCAACCTGAAGCGAGGAAGAGAGGAGCGTAGTGATAGTGGCTGCTCTTTTCATAGTTGCAATTGGGTCGATGTGCCTAATTTTGGGCTTTTACACACGCACACCGATCAAGAGTGGCCACAGGTCCCAATTCCTCCAGCATAACAATGCAAAAGTTCAAGCCCCCTCTCATGGACCTCTCTCTTTCTATTTATACATTTCTGAAGAGATAGGGTTGAATAGGGGTTAGTTGCAACTTCCCAATTCAGTTTCATAACCTTCCAAACCACCCCTAATTGGATATTTTTCATATTTTTTTACCATTACAGGATGTATTCGCGGGTACCATGAAGGAAGAGTCGTGAGTGGACATGAAACTCACGGGTATGATTCACAAAAGTCTCAAATAGGTCAAAGAAGCTCATTTTTGGGGTGTTTCTGGGATTTCCAGGCTCAAGCGTCTTCTGGAGAATCGTTCCTTACTTGAATACCTTTCCAACAGTCTAGATAAGAGGTCAAATGAAGTAACACAAATTTGGATATGGCTCCTCCAATTTAGGTGTTTTTTCATTGACTTTTCTAAAGTGGCGTCATGGAAGTTTCGACATGCAACAATATCATGGGAAAGTGGTCACAGGAACAGAGTGTGTCATTTTGGGTCATAAAACTTACTAGACAAGTTGGACCTGTCAGTTAGAAAAGTCATACCTGCTAGGTCCTAAGTCAAGTCAAAAGATAAATATAAATAGGGAGGCACTCCCCTTCATTTCTACACACCCACTCAAAAAAAATTGCAAGAGAGAGAATAACAGTGCACTAGGAAGAAGAGAGAAGCAGTTGTATTGGGCTTTACACTACTTTGGTTGATTTCTATACTCGGGAAGTTTTGTGGAGTTTTCTCCCTTGTGGTTTCCCCAAGGAAAATATTTTTGTTCTTTGTGTTACTGTGTTAGTTGTTCTTTCAGTGATGCTACTATATAAAATTGTTTTAAGATATCATCTAATCAATTAAGAAAAATTAACATAAAGAGCACCAAGTAGCAGACAAAGTTGAGGTACCTATTGAGTTAGGTATTCTTGAAATTGAGTATTTAATTTCATGTGCAAGATTAGAGGAATAAGTGCAGTCATTTCAAGTTTTTATGAAAAATGACCTAAAGTTGAAAAGGGATGAAACGACATTGTTTCATAAAGGAATAATAAGAGGTATTGAAGGAAGTTAAGGGGAACATAATGAAAATTCGTTCAGGAAAAAGGAAGAGGTGGTATTGTCTCAAAAGGATGATAAGTACCTTGATGAACTTGTGGATACAAAGTTGGCTAATGAAGACAAAGAAAGACTTTCTGATCTCAGGAAGTATGATGAAGAATTGAAACTAATAGAAGACTAGTTTCTCAATCCAAGGATTGATAAGGAGGACCATTTAATGGGTACAAAAATAGAAATTCTTAGTTACAGCATTAGAGAGGAGAAGATGGAAGTTCAAGACATAGAATTGGCTTGTAATGATATGATTTTATTGCAGTAGTCAAGTGTACAATATTTCAAGGGAATGGAAGACATAAATGATTTTGTAGAGAATGTTGGAATACCTAATAGCAAAATTATGATTATAGATGAGAGAAAAAATTCTGAATATATAAGAAAATAAATGATGTAGGAACTAGTAGGTAGTAGCAAGCAGTTAAAGAACAGGCTAGATATTGAAATAGAGAATATGAGGATACTGATGGTGAGAGTGTCTCACAAAAGACATGAAGAAGAAAGGAAGATTTACATCAGAAAAGAAAGAGAGAAAAGTAGTAGCATAAGACAAGTGACAAATAAAGATTGCATAAGCAAATTCAGTGGAGCATTGCAACATAAACTATGGAAACCAGGAGAATTGCAGTCAGCAACAAAACAACAAGACAACCATGAAGCAATTGGAAAGATTCAACATAAAGTTTGCGATTCAGGAATACTAAAGATTGAAGATTATGACCAAGAGGTAATGTTTCTTTATTCATGGGGAGTCTGATGGAGGAGCATCCTTCCTCCAAGACCTAGTACCTTTGACTAAACCTAGAAAGGGTCTTCATTTTTCTGAATGAATGGTTCTTTAATGTAATATTGTAAATATATTTGGTTAATAAGTGAGATTCTAGATAGTTTAGGATTCATTAGATAAGTGATGAATCATTGGGTGATTTGTGTAATAAATTCCACAACTATTGGCAACATTCTAGGGTTGTTTAAGCGAGTCCTAGAGATAGAATAAACATCTTGCTAATCTTAGAAATAGTTACTGTGAAATTGGAGTGTTGTTGACTGTATTATGGATTTGAACCATAATTGGTTCAGTTCTTTTGTATATATTGGGTGAGCCTATGAGGCAACATGAGGGTGTCCAAATCAATAAAAAATCAGGCCATTAGAGAGGTCAAGTGAAAGAAAGAGCAAGCTAAACAGGGATGTATTAGGCCTAAGAGAGTCATAACATAGGTTCTGGAACAAATTGTAAATCTACAGGGTTTTTTATGATTGAATGAAGAAAGACAATTGTGCATGTTTATGTATAAATCATAGGAATTTTGTTGAGTGATAAATGGAATGGTAATTTTCTCTATATCTCTCTCTGTGAATGGATAAATGTAGGTATGAAATGTGAACATACATAATATCTCTATGAATTATAGTTGAATACTTGCTGAAAGATGAATATTTGTATCTAGTAACGTAATCGAATCAAGAATGATGTTGATTGATCGATTCTCTAATTAATAAAATGGGAATTGTAATAGTTAGAGGAGTCTCATTATCTATGCAGATGATTGGTAGGATTTGTATTTAGAGTGAATTAGAATAATGACCATTGAAGTGTGAATGTATGGAAACATGTCTTAGGATGACCGTGTTGAATGGCTATTCATCAACCATCAATCACTGTAAGGATCAATGGTGATCCAACATTAAGAAGGTGTATTGAGTATGTGCATGTATTGACAGAGAAACAAGATCCTAGAGACAACATTATAAAGGGATTATATCCGATGAAGCAGGTTAAAGATCGGGCAGTTCTCAACTCACCATAACAATCAATGGTTGAAATTAGATGCTGGAGGATGGAGTTACGAGTTCGATAGAGCTTCGGAATGTTAAGAGTCACTTGTCCCATCGAGAAGACAATGTAAGGTGGAGAATGTCATTGGGGGAGATTAATGATTTGGAAGAATTACACAAAAAGAAATGTTACATAGGTTAACTCCAGAAGAGGAAACGTTAGATGGTTTAGATCGTGGCAAAGATGGAACGATGGTTGTAAGTGATTCCATGGTTGCAAGGTGTGAGGAGGATAACCCATAGATTGGACAGGAAATTCTTGTGAAATCCATCTCACCGCCAGTTTGAAATCCACTCTTCAACGATTTTTTAGAGAAATATTTTATCATGTTTCTAGATTTAGAGGTGTTGCTAAACATAACACCTAACTAAATTCATATACTATAGTTTAACACTGCATATGGGAAAACTCGGCATCATGTTTATGTTACGGAGAGAAATTCCTATGGCTTGGGGTACCACAACAGACAGCTTGACTCCAGAAATCAATCCTTTCCAATATGCAATAGAAATTAAATGTCTAACACTAAAGGATCAGACCTCGTACCTTATTCCAGGCGATTGAAGTAGATCCCCATTGAGCTTTCCAATATTTAGCTTGAATTGATCTGTTACTTCCTTAACAACAAGTAAACAATACAAGCATTCTATATATCGTGGTGTTAGATCTATTCTAGCATATATAATCAATAATGTAAAAGCATTTGACATGATCCCATGGATAAAATATTCATTCAAACACACATTATTGGACAAGAAAAGATATTTATATTAATATAAATAAGAGATTACAAGATACAACCTCTAACGGCACGTATGCGAATCGGAGAAACTGAATCCTCCACTTGGACCTCCACCACTTCAATCCTCCATCTCTCGATAGCAAGCTCACAAGCAAAAGGCAAGCTTGGGAAGAACACAAAAGTGCTCCAAGGGACAAAGGGATGCAGACTCAAGCATAAGTTCTAGCAACAATGGACTATAGTTTCGTTGCTCTCAATTCTCTCTTATGCCTTCAATGTACCAAGGGGTTCCTTATATAGCTTTTCGAAGGGGTAAAGAAAGGTTGAATATGAGCGATCTCAAGGCATAGGGAAGGCTAGGAGTCAAATGAGTTGGATCCATGTCAAGGAAAACTCCAAAAGGATTTGGATTATGCACACATCCTGATGTACGTGGTTTTAGTGGTCAAACCCGCGTATGTACGCGCTTATAGGTTTAAAAGTCGCGTATAGCATTTTTCATGTGTTTTTAGGGAGTATCAAGGAAAAATAAAAGGACAAAAAGTTGTCCATAGGGTCTAAGAAGTCTGCAGTGGGACAGGGGAAGGCCATACAAAGTGTGATTCACCTAGAGTGGTGAAATCCGCAATAGCAGATGCCACCTTATGTGTGAGGTCAAAGGGGTCATACGATGGTTGAAATACATTATAAGTCCATCCCAGAAGTGGAGTGATGAAGGATCCCAAATGGAAGACCAGCCACCCAATCAGCATAGTACAATAATACAACTCTGCATATAACTGCAAATACATATAGCAGTCCCGGATACATAAGAGTACAATGGCCATGAATAGGCATGATACATGATATCACATATGTGGTCATCGCCACGTACAATATACATATATCAGAATCTCCATGATGAAGATATACAAAGGACCATGATCTCCAAAATGGCTAAAGATATACAATAGATCAAGATCTCCATAGTGGCTGGAAATATCTGACATATATTGGAATCAAGTCACAAGAGCTGAAATCTCATGAACACTGGCACGATCAAGGAGGTAGCATATAAGAGATGCCACCAATCTAGAAAGTTTTCTACACAAACCGCTATGAGTACATGTCCTACTATGCGAATAGAGGTGTCGAGGTCGAACATAGTAGTCCATCGTCTGATTACCAGTCATTAATGTATACCGTTAACAAACACGAGATCACCCACCAATAATGAAAATGGGAATCAAGGTACTAGAGTGCAAACTAACAAGTGTGAATAAATGTGTTGAGGTCAAACACTTCAAAGGATCCATTGATTAGGGGACATTGATGTATTCCCAAGAAACTGTCGATGGCGAGAGAACCTGCCACTAATGACTGCAAGTCTCAAGGCACTCAAAATGACTCTAGACTCCAATCCCAGAATAAATGATCTGAAGTCGATGGGATGAAATCTGCTGGAAGGAGGGCATTAAGGCATCCCCCATCATCCAACATGAGGTACTTATCAAAGCTGTATAATGTAGAAGGACTCGATCATAAAGTGCACGAACCAAGAACTGTACCGGGAATGGCCGACATGCAAAGTAAAGATAACTAAGGAATGGCCGACTCAGGTTTCAAATTCCTTCGAACAAGAGCATAACGGCATATGATGACTGAATGAAGGCAACATAGACTCGATATACAAACTGGGACATCTCTGTGACATAGGAGGCATCAACAAAGCCTCCATAGGGACTGGAAGATTAACCAGTCGGTGGAGATAAACTCAGATAAATGAGTACAGCTCCTAAAGTCAAACTATAACCCAACCAATGGATGTGATATACAGTGCTCTGTTCGAAGGTGACACGACTTGACAACTGCCAAAGATAACATCTTTCCTTGTCCGGCTTTTTGGTTTTTTGATTTTTTTGGACTTTTTCAGTTATTTGAAAAGCTTGAAAAAAGAATAAACTAGCTTTATAGTTACAAACTAGGAGGAGACGAGTGTCATAAGGGAAAACAAACTAGTTCTAAGCAGTGGAACATACCTATGCTCAACGCAAGAATACATGTGTAGGATATCGACACTCGGTGGAAAATTCCCTCCTGGTAAAAAGGAAATCAAGCTACAAAGGATATAAAAAATGGCTCTGCATGGCTAGACATGAGACAAGCTCGGGCTATATGGCTGAAACACAATGTCAGGGGAGCCAGCATAAAGCTCAATAAGGCAAGAAAAGCTCATGATAATGCATTCACAACTTGACATGAGGGAGTCCTGAGGGAAATAGGCCAGCATAAGATCAAGAGGAGTATGAGGCTCTTGTGAAATGTCATGGTAGTACTATACAACAGACTCCCACACCCTAAAGGAGAAACCATCAGCATGTGCACCAAATGCAAATAAGGTGCTAACTAGGGTACCCATGTAAGGTGAAGCTCTACCACTCGTATCATGCCACTTCTAAAGCAACAAGAAGGTTTCGTGACACAATAGAGTGGTTTTGTACCTAAGGTCATGGTGATATGGTCACAAGGTCATGCAAAATGCAAACAGTGGTGAAACCTAACCTATATGCTAGTTTAGACATGATACCTAAGATCGGTATGAACGGGTCAATCCAACGGCTGAAATGACACTGAAAAAGGTCTTCTACAACACCAATTATGTCAAAAACGGTCCAAAATGGTTAGAAAACGTCGAAACTATAGGAAAGGGGGTAAAAATTTTCAAATATTTGAAAATTTTTCTATAAATAGTAAAAAAATATAAATCATTTGAAACTTTTACCCATTTGAGCTCTGATTTTCAACTGCAAATTCCAGGAGATCCAGCCGGTGGAATTCACAACCGTTTCTTCCAGGTATTTACTCATGCTCTCCTCTTGCATTTTGACATAATTTTTATAGCTTTTCATGGTCAAATGAATTTTTAAGGCCATCCCAAAATGAGCGTTGTGGCCCATGCAGAAATCAAGGCTTTTTCCGCGTATAGGGATGGATATACGCGAAAAAGGGCCTCAAACCCACGTACATACGTGGTTGTTTTCAAAACAGTCACGTTTCAGGCCGCGCATATGATTTTCAACTAAACTAATGGGAAAATTTTCACTTTCTTTTGCAGGATGGTGCTAGAGTGGAGAGAGCATGAGCATGGTGAAGTAGAGGAAGCAGTAAGGGCCGAATTAATGGCTCAACAAGCTCTTCGTGCATGTGGACTCTACAAGTTTTGGTGTCTTGGTGGTTTTAGGGCCAAACCAAGACTGCTATAGATGCTGGTAGACTATTGGGATCCAAACTCGGAGTCCTTTCATATTGACGGGATGTCCCTCACTATAGAGGTGGAGGACATATACTTTATCACAGGTCTTTCTAGACGAGGGGAGGTGGTGAATCTTCGTTCCCGAGGTGGGCCAGGGGGTGGCCTGACTATCGACGAGTACATTGCAGTGTACTATTATCTAGACACCGAGAAGGTGGGGAGTTAGGTCCCTACCAATGCTATACAGGTGCTGGGCCTAAAGGCCATATTATTGACACTGGGAAGGATAGCCGGCATAGCATCACTCCACCAGGCCTCGTGGCCTTTGATTTTCTATGCAGTGGAGTGCATGAGAACCACAATCTATGGCTGGAGTACTACGCTACTGAGCAACATGAAATACCAGCTCACTAAGTGTAAGGCAGGAAGGGTGCGGAACTTCGGGTTCAGCAGTATCTTGAGCATGCTTTTCTTCAAGCGTGTTCCAGGATTGATCCCTAGAGTGGATGTTCCTCTGCACGGGGTTCGATATCCGTCCTAATGGTGTTGGGCAGATGCAATGCATAGACTGGGGGGTGGTAGGGTGGCCAACCTATATCCAGCTGACTTCTTTCCATGGTGGCGACGACAGATAGTTGCCATTGATGACTACCCCTATGTAGGGATAGATTTCCGGGGGGATCCGGACATGCCATTGCCACCAGGATCGGCATATGGCGATATAGGTAGCGAATCTCGACCCTCACTCTTTTTTAAATTTTTTGAGTTATTGATTTTTTTTGTATTTTCTTGATTTTATGGAAGCAAAAAGACATGTTTTTGCGCGACAACACATAGTGACATCTACCATTTGTGTGTAGATGTGGGACCACGGCGACCAGAGGGCTTCCCTCGTCATAGACGGAGGGGAAGAGGAGATGACATCACGGGTGTGGATGCGGAGTGAACGCTCCAGAGCATTCATACCAACTTTGTGAGACTGACTCATAGAGTTCCCATGGCGCAAGTCGAGGACTTTCCTGAGGCCATGCAGCGGCAGGTGGTGGGTGTACTACGCACATGGGTGCGTTTATTTTGACGGCTAGCTAGAGCCGTAGTGATGTTCCATGATCACAACCCTCCTCCTCCTCCATAGGATTAGACACCTGGGAGTGTATTCATTTTGTACGACCATGTATTATATGATGGTGGCTTCAAAGCCCCAATTTTTTATCATGACACTATGTATTATCACATTTTTTATATATAAAATTTTTTATGGCGATCGATTTATTTATTTACATGTGTAAAAATTGTGTTTGTGATTAATTTATTATGAATGAAACAAATTCCAATCTAACATGTAGTTAGCATATGAGTCGGCAACTTGATTATTATTTCTTGGAATGTGTATATATGTTATATTGTCAAATTGTCGTTCTAACAATCTCACACGTAAGAATCTTCTCAATAACGTCGGATCTCTAACATGGTACAAACCATTGAGCTGTGACACTACTAAATCCAAATCAAGACGTACCTCAAGAGATAGAACACCATGTAGAATGGCATCCCGTAGAAGCTCAATAACAGTGCTATATTCAGCAACATTATTCGGAGATGGATGTAGACATACACCTCCTGAAGACAGAAGTATAAATCACCCAAGCAGCAGAGGCCGAGTGTTGAGTGTGACGGCTTGCACCATCCACGAATCCTATGTAGGTGGAAGATTCCCTTGACATCTACCAAAAGAAACGGAAACTAATCACAAACCCGATCATGATAAGAAAAATACCTAACTATGCAAAGCTATACAATAATATACAACAAGAAGCCTTGGCTAAAGATTATGCATAGTATTTTTTGAGATAGAGCCCATTTCTAGGCTCTACCAAAGCTATTCCTTCATAATAGACTAACTCATAAGCACCCTTCTCTAACACACGCTTGACCGCATAAGGACCATCTCACATAGGATTGAATCTCCCTACCCCCAAGGGTTCTTTCGGTTGATCCCACAAAAGGACCAAGTCTCCTTCACTAAACACTCTTGGACGGATAGATTTATCGTACTGGACCTTAACGCGATGCTTATTAACCTCTAGAGCCACCAAGGCATACCGACGCTGCTCATCGAGTTGCTCAAGGTGAACCAAATGCTCCTCCAAAGGTGAAGTGTCTGGTAAGAGTTCTACAGCTAGCTTCAATGAAGGAATTTCACATTCAACCGGCAATATCGACTCCACTACATGTACAAGCTGATATGGAGAAAAACCAGTGGTAGTCTTAACCACGGTTCGATATGCCCACAAAGCAGGATATAACATAATGTGCCAATTATGCTTCTTTGTGCGATGGTTCGTTGGAGAATGGATTTGAGTGATTTATTCACTACCTCTACCTGTCCATTCACTTGGGGGTAGTAAGAAGAGGAGTGCTCTTGCTTCTACCCTAACCTCGATGACGACTCTTCCATCATACGGTTCTGAAAGTGCGAGCCATGGTCAGTGACAAGCTCTTTCGGAATCCCGTACTGAGTAATAATTTGGTTGAATACAAAGTGAGCGGCTATCTCACTGTCATATTTTACTGTAGGCATAGCCTTAGCCCATTTTGAGAAATAATCAATAGCCACTATAATGTGATGGTGCCCCCCCGCCGAAGCTGGGTTTCAATCCATAAAATCGAGCCCCCACTTAGTGAAGGGACCGGCGGTGATAATGGGATGTAACGGGGTAGGTTTTGAGCACATATTATGTGCGAACACATAGCAAGGGTGGCACCTCTTGACCGCATCAACACAATCCTTAAAGATCGACGGCCAGAAATAACCCACTCTCAAAATCTTTTGAGCTGTAGAAAGCCCAGATAAATTACCACCACACACCCCTCCATGGAAATAATTCAACACAACCTCAGCCTCGTCATGAGTTAAACAACTTCGTAAAATGGAATCTACCCCACGGCGATACAAAGTATTGTCCACTATGAGGTAGTTCTTAGAGACGTGACGTAATCGTCGTCATTCATCTCGCAAGAGGTGAGTAGGGGTCTTCAGTGTTTGTAAATATATTATGATGTCCCCATACCATGGGTATAACATAGAGATTAAGAAGATGTGTTCATCAACAAACGTATCTTCACACACCAACTCCTCGACCTCGCTCAGAAAATCCAATGTGAGCTCTGCAAAGACTAAAGACTTCTTCGATTTTACCGAAACAAACTCGAGATCAAATTCTTGCAGAATGAAAATCCATTTATTATACTTTCCCCCAATCATCCTTCGGGTGAGGATGAATTTAAATGGATTGACATGGGCCATAACCAAGGTTTGGCGAAGGAGAATATAATGTCTCAAATGCTGAACCGCATGTATGGTAGCTAAAGCAAGCTTCTCGACATGAGAATAACGAATCTCTGCGTCAATAAGGTTTCAACTCAGATAATATATGACATGCTCTTGTATCTCCTCATCCTATTGAACCAATACCATACCAATCGTCTCTAAAGATGGGGCCACATATAATAAGAAATCACGGCTATAGTCTGGAGGACTAATCACCGGGGCCGATGCTAGGACTTGCTCATCCCAATAAAAGGGAGTATCCTTCTTCAAGAGATGCATGAAGCCTCTAGTCAAATTGGCAAAGTTGACAACAAATATTCCTAAGAAGTTTTCCATGCCTTGCAAACACTGAAGATGACGAATATTCTTTGGGGGAGACAACTGAAGTATTGCCTCAACCTTCAAAGGGTCGACTCTTATACCCTCTTTCGAAATGATGAATCCCAAAAAATGACCTGACTTCACACAAAATATGCACTTATGAGGATTTAATCTAATTGAATAGTTCCTACATCTTTCGAATACCAATCTCAAGTGATAGGGATGACGCACTCTCATACGAGAATGAGCAGCGAGATCATCCAAAAATACCTCGATAATTGACTTGAGATCGTGGAAAATCAAGGTCATTGCCCGCTGAAATGTAGCTCCAGTGTTTTTAAGGCCGAAAGGCATTTTTTGATATGCGAACGTTCCCCAAGGACAAATAAATGCAATCTTGTGTTGGTCCTTAGGTTTAATCTGTATCTGATTATACCCAGAAAAGCTGTCCATAAAGGAGAACACCTCGCTCCCCACACACTCATCCAAAATCTGATCTATAAATGGTGTGGGGAAGTTATCCTTAGGACAAGCACGATTCAAATCGCGGAAATCAGTGCATATGCGGATCTCTCCCTGTTTCTTATCCACCGAAATGAGGTTTGAAACCCACTCCATCAAGGGAACGGGATAGATGAAACCAGCTTTCAACAATTTCTCTATCTCTGCCTTAATGGCGGGTGCTTTCCTAGGATTCACCACACGTAAACGCTGTCGAATAGGCTTAGCATTGGGGTAAGTCTTAATCTCGTGCTCGACAATATGAGGGTCAATAATTGGCATCTCATCGTAAGACCAAGCAAAAATATCACGAAATTCCTTGAATAGTTTGGTATATTCCAGAATCTTAGCATGGGAACATTCCGCCCCAATATAGACATTCTATATTGTGCCAGGATTGTGAGAGATGTTGATAGGAATCATTAAAGATATGTTTTCCATGTTTCCATCAGCCATCGGACTAGGAGAGCTTAATGGAACCATAAGACTACCAACTCTCTGACTAAGAACTGCCCTAAAATCCTCATGCTCCGAACAATCAAGCTCTGGGAGAAAGTACTGTCTATGATGAAGTTCCTCCCATGGTGGCTCAACTCCCAACATAGCCTCAATAATCACTTCATCTGAAGGGAAAACCGTATCAAGGTAGTCGTGGGCATGAGAAGACTGTACTACCCATGCCGGTAGCACATACGGGTCCTCCTCCTCCATCCATGAAGAGGAAGGACTAGGCTCTGCAACACTCTTCAGATTAGCTTGATAAGCTATCATGGCTGCAGGCAATGACAGGCTCATCTCGACAGGCTCACTTGAAGTACTCAGTGTAGGAAGAATCCAAGGGTCTTCCATATGATTCATGCGAAAAGACACCGATGTCATAGAAGTCGAAGCCTCATCGGAACTAGATCCTATCATGAGGATCGGTGCAGGACAACTAAATCTTCCCATGAGGGATGGATACATGCCTACACCCACACTCCTAGTTGTCGGTTGAGAGTGCTCAATGATTGGGATCGAAGCTCCCGAAGATGTGGTAACAGACAGATTCTTGAATGTCATCTGATCAATCGTTACAATCTTCCCGTTATGTGGAAAGCATACAACGCGGAACAAGGAAGAAGCAACATCTTGCATACTGTACATCTAGTTCCTACCCAGCAGGAGATTATAGTCAAGAGGCACATCAACCACCTCAACCTCTATCGCAATGGTCTTCCCCCCCAAACGGATTTTAAGGGAAGGAAGGATGTCGTGCAGCCTAAAAGATCTCCCATCGAATGCAATTAACATAGTCGCTGATTTATACAGCTCAGGAGAACCGAGACCCTTCCAATAGGCCAAAGACATCACAGAAGTAGCAGTGCCCTCGTCAATCATAGTACATTTGACAGTCATACCAAGACATTCTACGTGCACCAAAGAGACACATAGTAGGGCAAGCGAGGCTGATGTTTTGCGGTTTCAAATTTGATCACAGAGGAAGAATCATTATCGTTCACACCAAGTATAGAAAGCAGCACCTTCCTTTGCGAAGGACAACTCTAAAGCACTTCCAATGCAGACATCGCATAAGGAGTATGGCCCAAATCCTTGGCAACTGAATAATTCTGGGCGGCTCGGGCAGTGGAGTCACCAATTCTGTTACGGAGAGAAATTCCTATGGCTTGGGGTACCACAACAGACAGCTTGACTCCAGAAATCAATCCTTTCCAATATGCAATAGAAATTAAATGTCTAACACTAAAGGATCAGACCTCGTGCCTTATTCTAGGAGGTTGAAGTACATTCTTGTTGATCTTTCCAATCTTCAGCTTGAATTGATCTGTTACTTCCTCAACAACAAGTAAACAATATAAGCATTCTATATATCATGGTGTTAGATTTATTCTAGCATATATAATCAATCATGTAAAAGCATTTGACATGATCCCATGGATAAAATATTCATTCAAACACACATTATTGGACAGGAAAAGATATTTCTATTAATAAAAATCAGAGATTACAAGATACAACCTCTGATGGCATGTTTGCGAACCGGAGAAACTAAATCCCCCACTTGGGCCTCCACCACTTCAATCCTCCATCTCTTGATAGCAAGCTCACAAGCAAAATGCAAGCTTGGGAAGAACACAAAAGTGCTCCAAGGGACAAAGGCATGCAGACTCAAGCATAAGTTCCAGCAACAATGGACTATAGTTTTGTTGCTCTCAATTCTCTCTTATGCCTTCAATGTACCAAGGGGTTCCTTATATAGCTTTTCAAAGGGGTAATGAAATCTTGAATCTGAGTGATCTCAAGGCATAGGGAAGGCCAGGAGTCAAATGAGTCGGATACATGTCAAGTAAAACTCCAAAAGGATTTGGATTATGCACACATCTCGATGTACCCGTTTTTAGTGGTCAAACCCACGTATGTACATGCTTATAGGTTTAAAGGTCGCATATAGAATTTTTCATGTGTTTTTAGGGATGATCAAGGAAACATCAAAGGAAAAAAATTGGTCCATAGCATCTAAGGAGTCTGCAGTAGGACAGGGGAAGGCCATACAAAGTGTGATTCACCTAGAGTGGTGAAATCCACTATAACAGTTTACACGCATTTTTAGCTTTTTATTTATTTTTCTTTAAAACTGGCTCCATTGTGTAGCTTTGGATGAAAATGTAGAAGATACAACTATACCAGGGAAAAATGGTGGGTGTGGAAATAATTATGGAAAACATTTTTCATTTTTTGTGAGAATCATAAATGGCCACTTAACTGGTTTTATTAACACTAAAAATTGTCCATACAACTCTCTACGTGCCAAACCATAATTATACATCATTATCGCACCATTATTTCCTCCACTTTGACCTTCACAACTAAAATTCCACCGAAAATCATCCAAAACATTATTATTCCTTCCCCCATAAACATAGGGAAGTTGATCATTTATTGTGACATATCCCCATTCTCTCCAAAATGGACCAAAAAACCCTAAAATCAGAATGGGTAAAAAAACCATGGATAAATACCATGCACAATAAAATACCATGGGTCAGAAAGTGTTGGATCATCTTATAAATACATTGTGAAAGTATCCCCAGAAACACTTTTCACTTTTTGTCAACATTGCATTCCTTACATTTGTCGAAATGATTTTTCCATCACATCCTTTAGCCACACTATCCGATGTTGCACATTGAGTTCTCTCTGCAAAACTTAATCCCTTTCTCAGTGACAACCATTTGTTGGAGACACACAGAGACCAGGATCACGGGGAGCCTATGGACCATTTCCTCAAATGACTACAGTGGCCCATTTTAAAAAGATTTTTTTGTTTTATTGCATTAGTTAAATTTAATGTTATTGTTATTGTTATTGCTTGTTGCTGCAAGTAGAGGTTGAGAAATACCTCACACCATGAACTCTACCCTTTGATCCAGCTGATCTAGGGTAGGTATTTTTGCACGTAGTACGCAAGAAATCCTCATTCCATTTTTTGTGACTCTACTGTATCGATCCCCTTGGATCTCTATTTTTGCAGGTGTTTTTATTGGTTTGTTCTACTTGGGTACCTTTAGCCATCACAAATATGACCCCCCTACAGCAGATTTGAACCAGTATTATCCTAAAGCTTGCTCCCCCAACCCAAGCCAATGGTTTTTCCTTAAAAAAACCCTTAGTTACAGTTATATCTCACCTATCTGACAGAAAGCTACGACCTATGTCGCACCTTCTTTCCCGATAAGCACGAACTAGGTCATTCCTTCTGCCCCAATAAGTGCGACCTAGAACAAAACTACAGATTGCACGTGTCCATGATTCTGGAGCAATCTTGATCACTACTAAGACCCAGTTTTGTGCAACATGTCACATAGAAAGCCTTGTTTTGTGTGACCTGATTCTTTTTTGTGATTTTTTTTGTCTTTATCGTGACTATTTTATAGTTCTCTGCGACCCCGATTGCACATGCTCTATTGATAGGTGAGACCTGCAGTTCTTTTAATCCTTTTCAGCATTTGAGACCCTTTTCCAGACCCATTGTCTAAGTTCTACCCCTTCCTTGACTGTTTACTTCCAGATCTGATTACATATATCCCCATGGTTTGTTTTGTGGTCCTATTTCCCTTGTATGTGAGCCCCCTTAGTTGAGTTAAGTAGTTGAAACCCCCTATGTGTTTCTTACAACATGTTAAGTTCTTTATGTGCTCATTTACTTGTGTACATTTTATTTTATGGAAGAATTAGTTGTTTTGAAAAATATTTACTATCATTTACTTTTATTTATTTTCCTTCATGTGTGTCTCGCTTGTGAGATCATTGGGGTTTAGACATTACACATCACTTGTGCACACATCTCACGCCCTAATATAAAACACTTGGTTCAAGACCCCAAGCTGAGCCTAAAATTTAACTTAATTCAACCAACATTGTAACCTCATTTGAGGACCAAAACAATATTGTAGTTAAGTTAGGACACTAGGGATAGGCATTGAAATAACACCCATTTGTCACTTACATCTGAGATATAGATTTTTTCCATCATGGTACCAAAATCCTCTAGTACTTGTTGACATGGTCATGACCATTCTATCGTAGGGCCTTTTGCTTTGCGGGAGTAAGCCAAAACGCAAGGATTTTGGAATTCTAGGTGCAACACCACACTCCATTTTGTACTAAAGGATAACCCTTCATATTCCTCCTTGTGCATGGTAAGGACCATATCGAGTGTCGAGGACCAAAGGGATGAAGTGCCAGGAAACCACCTTAGATGTGTCATGAATGAGGTATCCTAGTTTCCATTCTCTTAGGGCTCTTATACTCGAGGTCCCTCTTAGTATTGGGATTCTCTTATCCTATTTTTCTTCCATTTTGTATTGTTTAACTATAGATTTCATCACCCAGCAGAGGATAAAATTTGTGAGGGGATTCCATCTTGTACTAGGATTTTTCTTGTATTTATATCCCATAAGTTAATGCTTAATTTTCTTTATAGAAAGTGATTCTTGTTGGATTTCTAGCCACTTTTTTGTAGACTCACATGTTGTAACACGTTGTTGTAGTTCAATTTTAGATCTTGATTTTTTTCCTATGAGCTAACATTTTTCCGCTCTCCTTCTGCAAATTTGGATGTAGTTGGGGTTTTGTGCTTTCATTTGACACTCTTGAGCTTCCATTCATCACACATCACACTATCACTCCATCATTGATCTACCATGCTACTCGCATAGACTTAGGGGGCATACCCATCAATTCGGTTCCTTGAACCACCAACATAGGATCCATATTCGACAAGGTTCACCACCTTCAAATCCATACACTGCATATGAGTCTGATTCAGATTACTATTAGTCCAAACCTACCTTCTTCACTACCCCATATAACCCGATGGTTGGTGCACCTCCTAAACCCTTTCAGGGGGGATGATTGATAGTGGACTCGTGAACACTCCACCTGTCATATCGGGTATCCCTTCTTCCAAAACTACAAGTATTGGTCCTAGTGGGCCCCTTGCCATTGCACATGTTGTTGTTAGTCCGCTACCCACTAGTGGTGGCCCCACTCTAGCCACCACGGTTCATATTGTACCTTCATTTATGCATGGTGGAATTGGTAATTCTACCACCATTCTGACTATTCACACCATTCCAATGAATAATCCTCTTATCAGACGTCATTCATACCAACCCTTATTTTCATGTAGCAACAACATGTCCGCTGGTCCCAACACCATTGATGGCCATCCTCGATCTAGTCTCGGTCCTAGTCTACGATCTATGGCTAGTATTAACTTGCCTGATTTGGCATGGTTTACGAATTACCCCATCCATCATGACCTCTTATGGCCTCCCATTCCTACAAAAATCCCTTTTGACATCCCTAAGTTCGAAGGAAAGGCAGGACAAGACACCAAAAACCACATTATTTCATTCCACTTATAATGTTCCTCTAACAGTATAATGGATGATTCTATTCGATTACATCTATTCCAACACACACTCACTTGTGTTGTAGCCAAATGGTACATTGAACTGCCTCCTGCCACTTACCCAGAATTTTCCCTGTTGGCCTCGATGTTGTTATAGCTGATTTTACCACACATGGTGAATCACAGTTTCATGGCCTTCCCTATCCCTCTGTAGACTCCTTAGACCCCATGGACCATTTTTGTACCTTTGATGTTTCCAATATCATCCCTAAAAACATGCAATAATTTCCATACGCGAATTTTAATCCCTTTCTCGCATATATACGTGGGTTTGACCCCTAAAACCATGTACATCAGGATGTGTGCAAAAGACCAAATTATTTTGTAGTTTTCCTTGATGTGGATCCGAATCACTTGTCTCTTGGCCTTCCATATGCATTGAGATCACTCAAATTCAACCTTCCATTACCCCATTGAAGAGCTATATAAGGAACCCTTTGGATACATTGAAGGCATGAGGAATTGAAGAGCAAGAAAACTATAGTCCATTCCTGCCAGAGCTTATACTTGAGTCTGCATCCCTTTGTCCCTTGGAGCACTTTTGTGTTCTTCCCAAGCTTGCCTTTTGCTTGTGAGCTTGCTATCAAGAGATGGAGGATTGAAGTGGTGGAGGCCCAAGTGGGGGACTCAGTTTCTCCGATTCGCAAACGTGCCACCAGAGGTTGTCACTATTGTAATCTATGTTTTATATTAATAGAAATATCTTTTCCTATCCAATAATGTGTATTTAAATGAGTATTTTATCCATGGATTCTTTTAAATGCTTATATGTTATTGATTATATATGCTAGAGTAGGTCTAACATGATTATATATAGCATGCTTGTCTTGTTTGTTGAGATAGAAATTTATCAATACAAGCTGAAGTTGGAAAGCTTAATGGGGATCTACATCAACCGTCTGGAATAAGGTACGAATCGAGATTCTTTAGTGTTAGATATTTGGTTTCTCTTGCATATAGGAAAGGATTGATTTCTGGAGTCAAGCTGTCTATTGTGGTACCCCAAGCCATAGTAATTTCTCTCTGTAACAAATGTTTCTTTAGTACTTCTAACTGCCCATTCATTATGATGAGGGTGTGGAAATCATATTAACCCATCAACAGAACACTGCTACCCATATCACAGATCATATCCATGAGGGGCGTCATCGATGTAGCTTGTGTAAAATCTAGTTAGATAATAGGATTTTCTTGGATTGGTTTCTTAAAACCTTACTTCCCCCTATCTCCAAGGATGTTTCATCTGAGCGCCCACAAACTGAGTAAGAATCCATCCTCAAGGCACAACAGTTTGATCTTATCTATGCCCAATTGGGTTATTTGTATACCATCATACCTAATGCTCCCTATGTTGCATCCTCACGCTGAGATACGCCAAGGGAATCCAATGTTGCTGATGGAGTCATTGGCTCTATTATTCAGCATCCTCACCTATACACATCCTCTTCTTTGATGTCACCTCATTTTGGTACCACCCTTATTGTTTCCCAACCAGGCTTCACCCCTGATTTTTCATGCGTAGTGGCTTAGTCTAAAGCCACACCTTCATATGTGTCTCCCACTCTAGTTCCTCATGTTCATGTACCAAACTTCTTGGCACCTGCGTGTCATGGCCAAATGGTAGGCTTTTCAGTCCGTCCGGTTGCTTGTGCCTATTACCCACCACCTGTGCAACCTACACCTGCTTCGGCTTCGACTCCTCCTATTCCTCAAGGACAATTCTACGCTCAGCAAAACCTCCCTAATCAACCCACCCCCAATAACCAATAATGGTAGGGAAGACAAAAAAGAGTTAGGAACCGGGGAAACAACCAACCTCAAGAAGGTGTCCAACAACCCAACCCTCTGAATAACAATGGAGCCAATCCACGTGCACAGAAACCCAAGTGTCCACCTACACCTGGGAATAACCCTCAGTTGTAGACTAACCATCCATGCACCATTTACGACACTTATGACCATTATACACATCAGTACCCCTATATGAACCATATCTGCCACTTGTTACAAGCTGACAAACAACGTCACCATAATGTGACCACTTCAACACAACCAAACCCAACACCATAAGGTCCTCTGCATATGGTGGTGCAAAAATTGATACCAAATCAAGGGATGGTTGCAACCCAACCCTTGGTACCTCAAAACATCGCACCCACTCCTACAGTTCAA
The DNA here is from genome assembly GCA_001517045.1 of Pseudotsuga menziesii. Lineage (NCBI taxonomy): Eukaryota > Viridiplantae > Streptophyta > Pinopsida > Pinales > Pinaceae > Pseudotsuga > Pseudotsuga menziesii. Next base: position 296,563 of record LPNX010342788.1, read on the forward strand.
CACATTGATCCTGGTGTCCATCACCTTATGACGTTATTGCCTTATATCAACTTACAGACTTGACGAAGCCAATATGGATCCACTACCAAAACTATTAATCCCTTCATGGCGTCTACCTCTACCGCTATTGATATGTCCTTACATTTTTCAATACCCCCCACTAATGGGACTGCCAAAGTCCCTCAATTCCCTTTGCTTTGCATTGTGAACAATCCCACTCCAGAGATGCTCTTAAGTACAATATTGTTGATGACTTGGACCAGTCGCCCTCTGCCATGTCCGCTCTGGAAGTCCTCCAAACTTGTCCTTTGCAACGCAAATATTTTTTATCCGCATTAGGTTCTATCGATCCCTCTGACTCTAGGTTGATCACTTTCAACTTGGATTAAGGAGAACCTCAGATGCCATCATCTGTAGCCTTCCAGGTTCCAATCATGATTCAAAATTTGGTCATTTATCAGTACATCATCGATGAGGGGCATCCACCTGCGTTATGTCAACCTTTGTTTGGAAGAAACTTGGATCCCCAACCCTTCAACCTCCCACCAGTGCCCTTCGAGCTTGTGATGGTCGCGCTGTTCAAACAAATGGTGTTATCACGAATGTACCCGTTGAGTAGCTAGAAAAATCATGTTGATTGACATTGAGGTTTTAAACATTCAAGTTGATTACAACCTCATTCTTGGATGTAGTTATATGTATGCAATGAGAGTTGTTTCTTCTACTGTCTTTCAACTCTTGATGTTCCCCGATGATGGGAATATCATGACTATTGACCAACTGATGTATTACGATCCTAAAGAGCTAGCCACCATGGAGCATTTCCTCCCTACAATCGGCACCGCCATTGACAACATATCCATCCCTTCCCTATCTTTCATTGGCTCAGGTCTCTTTACCAATGATCCTTTGATGGAAACCTTTTGTCCCTACCATCCCCTCCTTTTTTTACTGACATAGCGGATTTGTGCACTATCACAGCCGGTAACATCTCGACCTCCTCACAACCTCAGTTGCAAACCCAATTGCATACCCTAGGGAATTATTAAGGTTCATTCATCATACATATGATCCCCTTCCACTTTCCACCTTCTGACATCATGAGTAATCGATTCATGACTACTCTCAACCTTTTGGGCTTCACTTTGGGTATTCTCCTGTGGTACCTAGATCCACCCACCCCTCCTCCGACACCACAAATCATCTTAACACTAGTACAACGGAGAGAAATTCCTATGGCTTGGGGTACCACAACAGACAGCTTGACTCCAGAAATCAATATTTCCCAATATGCAATAGAAATAAAATGTCTAACACTAAAGGATCAGACCTCGTACCTTATTCCAGATGGTTGAAGTAGATCCCCGTTGAGCTTTCCAATCTTCAGCTTGAGTTGCTATATTACTTCCTCAACAACAAGTAAACAATACAAGCATTCTATATATCATGGTGTTAGATCTATTCTAGCATATATAATCAATAATGTAAAAGCATTTGACATAATCCCATGGATAACATATTCATTCAAATACACATCATTGGACAGGAAAAGATATTTCTATTAATATAAACCAGATATTACAAGATACAACCTTTGACGGCACGTCTGCGAACCGGAGAAACTGAATCCCCCACTTGGGCCTCCACCACTTCAATCCTCCATCTCTCGATAGCAAGCTCACAAGCAAAAGGCAAGCTTGGGAAGAACACAAAAGTGCTCCAAGGGACAAAGGGATGCAGACTCAACCATAAGCTCTAGCAACAATGGACTATAGTTTCGTTGCTCTCAATTCTCTCTTATGCCTTCAATGTACCAAGGGGTTCCTTATATAGATTTTCAAAGGGGTAATGAAAGGTCAAATCCGAGCGATCTCAAGGCATATGGAAGGCTAGGAGTCAAATGAGTCGGATCCATGTCAAGGAAAACTCCAAAAGGATTTGGATTATGCACACATCCCAATGTACGCGGTTTTAGTGGTCAAACCCACGTATGTATGCACTTATAGGGTTAAAATTCGCATATAGCATTTTTCATGTGTTTTTAGGGATGATCAAGGAAACATCAAAGGACAAAAAGTGGTCCATAGGGTCTAAGGAGTCTGCAGCGGGACAGGGGAAGGCCATACAAAGTGTGATTCACCTAGAGTGGTGAAATCCGCTATAACAGATGCCCCTTAATGTATGAGATCAGAGGGGTTATATGATGGCCGAAATACATTATAAGTCCATCCCAGAAGTGGAGTGATGAAGGATCCCAAATGGAAGACCAGCCACCCAATCAGCATAGTACAATAATACAACTCTGCATATAACTACAAATACATATAGCAGTCCTGGATACATAAGAGTACAATGGCCATGAATAGGAATGATACATGATATCACATATGTGGTCATTGCCACGTACAATATACATAGATCAAAATATCCATGATGAAGATATACAAAGGACCATGATCTCCAAAATGGCTGAAGATATATAATAGATCAAGATCTCCATAGTGGCTGGAAATGTCTGGCGTACACTGGAATCAAGTCAGGAGAGCTGAAATCTCATGAACACTGGCACAATCAAGGAGGTAGCATATAAGAGATGCCACCAATCTAGAAAGTCTTCTACACAAACCGCTACGAGTACATGTCCTACTATGCGAATAGAAGTGTCGAGGTTGAACATAGTAGTCCATCGTCTGATTACTAGTCATTAATGTATACCATTAACAGACGCGAGATCACCCACCAATAATGAAAATGGGAATCAAGGTACTAGAGTGCAAACTAACAAGTGTGAATAAATGTGTTGAGGTCGAACAATTGAAAGGATCCATCGATCAGGGGACATTTATGTATTCCCAAGAAATTTTCGATGGCGAGAGAACCTGCCACTGATGACTGCAAGTCTTAAGGCACTCAAAAATGACTCTAGACTCCAATCCCAGAATAAATGATCTGAAGTCAATGGGATGAAATCCATTGGAAGGAGGGCATTAAGGCATCCCCCATCATCCAACACGAGGTACTCAGCAAAGCTATATAATGTGGAAGGACTCGATCATAGGTGCACGAACCAGTAACTGTACCGGGAATGGCCGACATGCAAAGTAAAGATAACTGAGGAATGGCCGAATCAGGTTTCAACTTCCTTCGAACAAGAGCATAACGGTGTATGGTGACTGAATGAAGATAGCATAGACTCGATATACAAATTTCTGTGACACAGGAGGCATCAACAGAGGCTCCATAGGGACTGGAATCTTAACCAATCAGTGGAGACAAACTCAGATAAACGAGTACAGCTCCTAAAGTCAAACTATAACCCAACCAATGGATGTGAATATAGTGCTCTGTTCGAAGGCGACACGACTCGACGGCTGCCAAAGATAACATCTTTCCTTGTCTGGCTTTTTGGTTTTTTTATTTTTTTGGACTTTTTTAGTTATTTGGAAAGCTTGAAAAAAGAATAAACTAGCTTTATAGTTACAAACTAGGAGGAGACGAGTGTCATAAGGGAAAACAAACAAGTTCCAAGTAGTGGAACATACCTATGCTCAATGCAAGGATACATGTGTAGGATATCGACACTCGGGGGAAAATCCCCTCCCGGTAAAAGGGAATCAAGCTGCGAAGGATATAAAAATGGCTTTGCATGGCTAGACATGAGACAAGCTCAGGCTATATGGCTGAAACGCAATGTCAGGGGAGCCGGCATAAAGCTCAATAAGGCAGGAAAAGCTCATGATAATGCATTCACAACTTGACATGAGGGAGGCCTGAGGGAAATAGGCCAGCATAAGATCAAGAGGAGTATGAGGCTCTTGCGAAATGTCATGGCAGTACTATACAATAGACTCCCACACCCTAAAGGAGAAAACGTCAGCATCAGCACCAAATGAAAATAAGGTGCTAACTAGGGTACCCATGTAAGGTGAAGCTCTACCACTCACATCATGCCACTTCTAAATCAGCAAGAAGGCTTCGTGACATAATAGAGTGGGTTCATACCTAAGGACATGGTGATGTGGTCATAAGGTCATGCAAAATGCAAATGGTGGTGAAACCTAACCTATATGTCAGTTTAGACATGATACCTGAGATCGGCACGAACGGGTCAATCTAATGGCTAAAACGGCACTGAAAAAGGTCTTCTACATCACAAATTATGTCAAAAACTGTCCAAAATGGTGAGAAAATGTCGAAACTATAGGAAAGGGGGTAAAAATTTTCAAATATTTAAATTTTTTTCTATATATAGTAAAAAATATAAATCATTTGAAACTTTTACCCATTTGAGCTCTGACTTTCAACTGCAAATTCCAGGAGATCCAGCCGACGGAATTCACAACCGTTTCTTCCAGGTATTTACTCATGCTCTCCTCTTGCATTTTGATATAATTTTTATAGATTTTCATGGTTACATGAAGTTTTTAAGCCATCCCAAAGTGTGCGCTGCGGCTCATGCGGATATCGAGGTTTTTTCCGTGTATAGGGCTGGCTATACGTGGAAAATGGCCTAAAATAAGCATACATACGCGGTTGTTTTCAAAACAGTTGCGTATGAGGCTGCGCATAAGGTTTTCAACTAAACTAATGGATGATTTTGCAATTTATTTTGCAGTATGGTGCTAGAATGGAGAGAGCGTGAGCATGGTGAAGTAGAGGAAGCAGTAAGGGCTGACTTATTGGCTCAACAAGCTCCTCGTGCATGCGGAGTCTACAAGTTTTGGTGTCTTGGTGGTTTGAGGGCCAAACCAAGATTGCTATAGATGCTGGTAGACTACTGGGATCCAGACTTAGAGTCCTTCCGTATTGATGGGATGTCCCTCACTATAGAGGTGGAGGACATATACTTTATCACTGGTCTTTCTAGATGAGGGGAGGTGGTGAACCTTCGTTCCCGAGGTGGGCCAAGGGGTGGCCTAACTATCGATGAGTACATAGCTGTGTACTGTTTTCCAGACATTGAGAAGGTGGGGAGTCAAGTCCCTACCAATGCTATATAGGTGCTGGGCCTAAAGGCCATATTACTGATGCTAGGCAGGATAGCAGGCTTAGCCTCACTCCACCAGGCCTCGCGGCCTCTGATGTTCTATGCAGTGGAGTGCATGAGACCCACAGTCTATGACTAGAGTATGACACTACTGAGCAACATGAAACACCAGCTCAGTGAGTGTAAGGAAAGCAGGGTACGAATCTTCATGTTCAGTACTATTCTGAGCACGTTTTTCTTCAAGTGTGTTCCAGGATTGAGCCCTAGAGTGAACGTTCCTCTCCATGGGGTTCGAGATCCAGCCCAACGGCATTGGGCAGATGCGATGCGCAGACTGGGGGGTGGTAGCGTGGCCAACCCATATCTAGCTAACTTTGTTCCCTGGTGGCGACAACAGATTGTTGCCATTGATGACTGCCCCTATGGAGGGATAGATTTCTGGGGGGATCTGGACATGCCATTGCCACCAGGATCGGCATATGGCGATATAGGTAACAAATCTCAACCCTCACTCTTTTTAAATTTTTTGAGTTATTTAATTTTTTTGTATTTTCTTGATTATATGGAAGCAAAAAACATGTTTTTGTGCGACAACACATAGTGACATCTACCATTTGTGTGTAGATGTGGGACCACGGAGGCCAGAGGGCTTCCCTCGTCATAGACGGAGGGGAAGGGGAGATGACGTCACGGGTGTGGATGCGGAGCGAACGCTCTAGAGCATTCATACCAAATTTGTGAGACTAACTCATAGAGTTCCCATGGCGCAATTTAAGGACTTGCCTGAGGCCATGCAGTGGTAGGTGGTGGGTGCACCACGTGCATGGGTGCGTTTATTTCGACGGCTAGCTAGAGCCATAGTGAAGTTCCACGATCACAACCCTCCTCCTCCTCCACAGGATTAGACACCTAGGAGTGTATTCATTTTGTACTATTATGTATTATATGATGGTGGCTTAAAAAGCCCCAATTTTGTATTATGACACTATGTATTACCACATTTTATATATATATAAAGTTTTATGGTGATCGGTTTATTTATTTACATGTGTAAAAATTGTGTTTGTGATTAATTTATTATGAATGAAACAAATGCCAATATAACATGTAGTTAGCATATGAGTCAGCAACTTGATTATTATTTCTTGGAATGTGTATATATGTTATACTGTCAAATTGTCGTTCTAACAATCTCACACGTAAAAACCTTCTCAATAACATCGGATCTCTAACATGGTACAAACCATTGAGTTGTGACACTACTAACTCCGAATCAAGACGTACCTCAAGAGATAGAACGCCATGTAGAATGGCATCCTGTAGAATCTCAATAATGGCGCTATATTCAGCAACATTGTTGGAAGATGGCCGTAGACATACACCTCTTGAAGACAGTACCTGACCCATAGGAGTATAAATCACCCAAGCAGCAGAGGCTGAGTGTTGAGTGTGATGGCTTGCACCATCCACGAATCCTATGTAGGTGGAAGATTCCCTTGACATCTGCTAAAAGAAACAGAAACTAATCACAAACCTGATCACGATAAGAAAAAGACCTAACTATGCAAAGCTGTACAATAATATACAACAAGCAGCCTTGGCTAAAGATTATGCATAGTATTTTTTAATATAGAGCCCATTTCTAGGCTCTGCCAAAGATGTTCCTTTGTAATCGACTAACTCATAGGCACCCTTCTCTAACACACGCTTGACCACGTAATGACCACACCACATAGGATTAAACTTCCCTGCCCCCAAGGGTTCTTTCGGTTGATCCCACAAGAGGACCAAGTCTCCTTCACTAAACACTCTTGGACAGACAGACTTATCGTACTGGACCTTAACACGACACTTATTAACCTCTAGAGCCACCAAGGCATCTCGATGCTGCTCATCAAGTTTCTCAAGGTGAACCAAACGCTCCTCCAAAGGTGAAGTGTCTAGTAAGAGTTCCAAAGCTAGCTTCAACGAAGGAATCTTGCATTCAACCAGCAATATTGACTCCACTCCATGTACAAGCTAATATGGAGAGAAACCAGTGGCAGTCTTAACTACGGTTCAATATGCCCACAAAGCAGGATATAACATAATGTGCCAATTCGTCTTGCTTTGTGTGATGGTTTGTTGGAGAATGGATTTGAGTGATTTATTCACTGCTTCTACTTGTCCATTCGCTTGGGGGTAGTGAAGAGGATTGCTCTTGCTTATACCCTAACTTGGATGCCAACTCTTCCATCATACGGTTCTGAAAGTGCGAGCCATGGTCAGTAACAAGCTCTTTCAGAATCTTGAACCAAGTAATGATTTGGTTGAATACAAAGTGAGCGGCTATCTCACCGTTGGATTTTATTGTAGGCATAGCCTCAGCCCATTTCATGAAGTAACCAATAGCCACTATAATGTGATGGTGCCCCCCAGCCCAAGCTGGGTTGCTATCCATAAAATCGAGCCCCCACTTAGTGAAGGGACCGGCAGTGGTAATGGGATGTAACGGGGCAGTTTTCGAGCGCATATTACGTGCGAACACCTGGCAAGGGTGGCACCTCTTGATCGCATCAACACAATCTTTAAAGATCGACAGCCAGAAATAACCCGCTCTCAAAATATTTTGAGCTATAGAAAGCCTAGATAAATGACCACCACACAACCCTCCGTGGAAATCATTCAGCACAACCTCAGCCTCATCATGAGTTAAACAACGTCGTAAAATGGAATCTACCCCATGGTGGTAGAAAGTATTGTCCACTATAAGGTAGTTCATAGAGATGTGACGTAATTGTCGTCGTTCATCTCACGAGAGGTGAGTAGGGGTCCTCTGTGTTTGCAGATATACTATGATATCCCCATACCATGGGTCTAATGTAGAGATTAAGAATATGTGTTCATCAACAAACGTATCTTCACATACCAACTCCTTGGTCTCACTCGAAAAATCCGATATGAGCTCTACAAAGACTAAAGAATTATTCGATTTTGCCGAAACAAACTTGAGATCAAATTCTTGCAGAATGACAATCCATTTATTATACTTTCCCCAAATCATCCTTTGTGTGAAGATGAACTGAAACAGATTGACATGGGCCACAACCAAGGTTTGGCGAAGGAGAATATAATGTCTCAAATGCTGAACCGCATGTACGGTATCTAAAGCAAGCTTCTCGACATGAGAATAACAAATCTCTGCGTCAATAAGGCTTCAGCTCAGATAATATATGACATGCTCTTGGAGCTCCTCATCCTCTTGAACCAAAACCATACCAATCATCTCTAAAGAAGCGGCCACATATAATAAGAAATCACGGCTATAATTCAGAGGACTAATCACTGGGGCCGATGCTAGGGCTCGCTTGAGTGCATCGAAGGACTCCTGGGCTCACTCATCCCATTCAAAGGGAGTATCCTTCTTCAAGAGACGCATAAAGCCTCTAGTCAAATTGGAAAAGTTGACAACAAATCTTCGTAGGAAGTTTGCCATGCCTTGAAAACACTGAAGATGACAAATATTCTTCGGGGGAGACAACTGAAGTAATGCCTCAAGCTTCAAAGGGTCGACTCTTATACCCTCCTTTGAAACGATGAATCCTAACAAACAACCTGAATTCATGCAAAAGATGCACTTATGAGGATTTAATCTAACTGAATAGTGCTGTCATCTTTCGAATACTAATCTCAAGTGATAGGGATGATGCATTCTCATGCGAGAATGAGTAGCGAGGTCATCCAAAAATACTTCAATAATAGACTTGAGATCGTGGAAGATCAAGGTAATCGCCCACTGAAACGTAGCTTCAGCATTTTTAAGGCCGAAATGAATTTTCCAATATGCAAACATTCCCCAAGGACAAATAAATGCAGTCTTGGGTTGTGTTCAGGTTTAATCTGTATCTGATTATACCCAGAAAAAATGTCCATGAAGGAGAACACCTCGCTACCCGCACACTCATCCAAAATCTGATCAATAAATGGTGTGGGGAAGTTATCCTTAGGATAGGCATGATTCAAATCGCGGAAATCAGTGCATATGCAGATCGCTCCCTGCTTCTTATCTACCAGAACGGGGTTTGAAACCCACTTTGTCAAGGGAACGGGATAGATGAAACCAGATTTCAACATCTTCTCTATCTCTGCCTTAATGGAGGGTGCTTTCCTAGGATTCACGGTGCGTAAACGTTGTCGAACAGGCTTAGCCTTGGGGTAAGTCTTAATCTCATGTTCAAAAATTCGAGGGTCAATACCTGGCATCTCATCGTAAGAACAAGCAAAAATATCACAGAATTCCTTGAATAGCTCGGTATATTCCAGAATCTTAGCATGGCAACAATCTGCCCCAATATAGACATTCTCTATTGTGCCAGGATTGCGAGAAATGTTGATAGGAATCATTGACGATATGTTCGCCATGTTTCCATCAGCCATCGGACCAGGAGAGCTTAATGGAACCATAGGACTACCAACTTTCTGACTAAGAATATCCCTATAATCCTCACGCTCCAAACGGTCAAGCTCTGGAAGAAAGTACGATCTATGATGGAGTTCCTCCCATGGTGGCTCAACTCTCAACATAGCCTCGATAATCACTTCATCTGAAGGGAAAACTATATCAAGGTAGTCGTGGGCATGAGAAGACTGTACTGCCCATGCCGATAGCACATAGGGGTCTTCCTCCTCCGTTCGCGAAGAGGAAGAATGAGGATCTGCAACACTCTTGAGATTAGCCTGATAAGCTATCATGGCTACAGGCAACAACATGCTCGTCTCAACAGGCTCACTCGAAGTACTCGTTGAAGGAAGAATCCAAGGATCTTCCATATGTGTTGTGCGAAAATACACTGAGGTCATAGATTTCAAAGCCTCATCGGAACAAGATCCTATCATGAGGATCGATGCAGGACAACTAAGGCTTCCCATGAGGGATGGATACATGCCTACACCCACACTCCCAGTTGCCAGCTGAGAATGCTCAACGATCGGGATCGAAGCTCCCGAAGATGCGGTAACAGGCGGATTCTTGAATTTCATTTGATCAATCATTACAATATTCCCATTATGTGGAAAGCATACAACGCGGAACAAGGAAGAAGCAACGGCTTGCATACTATACATCCAGTTCCTACCCAGCAAGAGATTATAGTCAAGGGGCACATCAACCACCTCAACCTCTATTGCAACGGTCTTCCCCCCCAAATGGACTTTAAGGGAAGGAAGGATACCGTGCGGCCTAAAAGATCTCCCATCAAAAGTAGTTAACATAGTCACTGATTTAGACAGCTCAGGAGAACCGAGACCTTTCCAATAGGCCAAAGACATCATACAAGTAGCAGTGCCCTCGTCAATCACAGTACGTTTGATGGTCATACCAAGACATTCTATGTGCACCAAAAGAGACACATAGTAGGGCAAGCAAGGCTGATGTCCTGTGGTTTCAAATTTGATCATAGAGGAAGAATCATCATCGTTCACACCAAGAGTAGAGAGCAACGCCTTCCTTTGTGAAGGACAACTACGAAGCACTTCCAATGCAGACATTGCACAAGGAGTATGGACCAAATCCTCGACAACTGAATAATTATGGATGGCTCAGGCATTTGGATTATGCCCCGAATGCTTAAGGACTCCCTTAGGAATGCGAGGTGCAGCCTTAGGTTTATCCGTAGGTTTCTCAATACACAAAGGAGTTCCTGGTGTATCAGATTCTTTGCCTGGGCTGGGTTGTGACGAACTATAGTCTTTCGGACGAGTCACAACCTTGGCAGCACGGACCATGTTAATGCACCCACTACCACTACCCTCTGGTGGATCATCATCACTAGACTGGCCATGGGACTTCGAGTTCATATTCTGGTTATGCGGTAAAGGGTTTGTTAGCACAGCTGGGATTTGTGCTAATAACCTCGAAGCTTCATCAATCCGAGGGCACAAGTAAGTGAGGTGATCTTCGCTTGCTTGTCCCCCCCAGCATTTCTACCATTCTTGTCATTATTGCTAGCATTCTCATTCCTATTCCCACCCTTTCGATTATTATTTTTACCCTTCTTTCTATTCCTTTCGGGCTGCTGGTTACCTTTCTGGTCCGACGATTGCACAAAAAGGTACATTCGCCATTTGGGCAGGTTGAGACGAAGCCCTAGCTTGTCCTGAAGCAGATTGGTTGATTGACAACTTACTCACTTGTTTTGCAACCGAATCTGCAGGTTTCGCACTTGCACAACCCACAATGCCATCAGCATGTGGTCCAGGTTTGACTTTGGGATCGAAACTGGAATGAGGAGCGTTGGGAATAATCTCATACAACAAACCAGACTGAGCATAGATCACGTCTAGTTCTTGTGCCCTAAATATCGCTTGTTCCTCATTCTGCACTCCGGATGTGGAAACATCCTTCGCTATATATGGCTATAATGACTTGAGGAACCACTCGAGAAGGAACTCCGGCGGTATAAAAGCTTTAATTAATCTCTTCCATCTATGCCACTCTTGAATATGATCAAAAATATGGGTGGCTTTATCTTACCGAAATGCCGACAAGAGTTCAATACTGACATCATAGTGCACTGGTAGCTGGAAGTGATTAAGAAAATTCATCGCAAGGTCGTCGAACAAAGTAAAAGCACCCCTAGGTAACTCTATATACCATTTCGCAGTAGGCCCTGTGAGGGTGCATTGAAATAGTCTCAAACGGACTGAGTCCTGATGTAATGTATTTGAAGAGCACCATAGGTGAAATGTAGTAACGTGTTCGCTCGGATCCTCTCCTGGTTTTCCTTCAAACTTAGGTATGTCTGAAGGAAGCTTGGTAGGGACAGCCAGCCAAGCCGGGTCATGAGCCACAGGATCGTTCATGAGTTTCAATAAGTTAGGAAGATTAAGTGTCATGAGGAAAGGGAGCCTAGGAGGATGAGGTCGATGGACCGCTCCCTGGTTCATATAGGGTTGATTACCACCATGGCCTTGGCCATAGTGTCCTCCTCCTATCTGATCCATATAGGGTGGCGTGGAAGTACCATAGTATGGTGGACCTTGGCTAGTAGGAGCTACAAATCCGTAATTAGGAGAGTAAGTAGGTTGTTGATACCCGCCTCCATAAGGTGAACAAACCTGTCCATACTATGTCCCATGATAAGGTCCATAGTTCATTGCATGCGATGCCCCATGAGACACTCCATAGGTAGGAAGATACGCTCTGGAAGTAGGGATATAAGCCTCGAAAGTAGCAAGGTGACCTCTAGAAGCATGAACATAACCTCCCGACATAGCGGGTGGCATGTGGACTTGAGACACAACTGGTCTAGTAACTGCATTACGGACCTGACTTGTAGCCATATATCGGCTCGAAGGACCACGTGAATAAGGTGGAGGATGTACATTTGAAGAACTAGGGGTTGAGGATGAAGGAATTTGAGTAATAAGATATGTATTACCGCCTATCGTCACTTGTCTCGGATTTGGTATCCTAATCAGATCGCTAACCCTAGACCTAGGAGGGAGATATGATGTAGCTTCCACCACTGGGATAGAAGGTGCAATGTGACTAGTGCTCCCCAACCTTTCCACATGGTAAGGAATGAGAGTGCCCCCAGGCATAGTGCTAGGCTCAAAATCGGATTCGACATGAAATGTCAAATCGTGTATACGGAAACTAGACGTAGCATAAATACCATTGCTAGTAGTGGCAGGTTCAAAATGAGTCTCGGCGTCCTCCGGCATGCCATACCGGTAACGTGTCAATGGGGAATCATCCCTAGAGCAAGTAGGTCTATCATGTATGGCTCCTATCTCAGAAATCACAGGACCTAACTCGGCTAAGTCGGGTGAAGGATCATAAGTCGATGTAAATTCCCCATCGTCTACACGAATGGGAGGAGGTGGTTCAGGAATACCTTCTGAAGAATCCCCCATGGTGTGTGAATCAATGTGTGGCATAGTCTGCCTAGACTTCCTAGGTCTCTCTCCCAAAGGAGGAGGAGAAGTAGAAGGCAGAAGTCCTGCTAAACGATGAGAACAGCGTGGAACTGTGCTTGAATCCACAATGACTCAAAAAATAGCAAAGACTCTCTATTTACATAAACCCTAGGACAACTATCATGCACAGAGCAATCAATAATAAAATCTAAAGCCAAATGCAAGAAAACAAGGGATGGATAAGTGAGCTTCCGAATGAAGCAGGTATGTCTCGCCTACGAGAGGCTTGAGACTCCCATACACAACAAGTGGAGGTACGTAACCAATTATTGTGGCCCTCAGCTTCGACGCGTAAAGTGACTGTGCTGTCTGACCCCAACCTGGTCAGGACACCTGCAGAATAACCTCTACAAGTACCCCCTCGATATCCTAGGTAAGGCCACTAAGGTCACCTTAGTATGCTCAATGCTCAGGCAGACAGTTGTAGGCAGGATTGACCGTATGGGCAGGGTATCAAAGCCCAAAACTCTCGAAAGAGCCCCCAGATATGAATAGAATCCTGGAAATATCTCCAGTGCTACTCAGTTATGACTAGGGGTCATCCCAATCAATAACCGCTCACATTGCCTCATGCTTAACTTCCTTTTGAGAGGAGGATCCTAAGAACATTGGTTATACCAAGGATTTCACACACTCACCTGGACAGACACCTAGATTTTGTTGTTTAGTGATCTTAGAGAATTGACTTACAATGAACTTGTTGATGGGCATATGTGACTAAGCCCACAACGGGGGAGACAACCCAGACCGGGATCCTTAGTGCAGGTTCCAAGCTGTTTGGTATGGTTGTTCCCGACAGGTTTAAAGGCTCTGTTGGCCTGTAAGTCTACAAGGCCTATGGTTAAAATTAACGCCACTGATTGTCAGTCAAACCTATCTTTATGATTTGCGCAAGTTAGTTCAGCCTATATGTTATATATTTACAAGATATTAAACTATCAAATTTAATTAACTTAAGTCTGATGAAATGTAAATACAAGGAAATAAATACACAAACAGTTAATATCTTATAAAGACACGTTATCCACACCTTGTACAATAATTACAACGAGAATAATCTGACTGTAATTCATAAAGAGGGATCTAGTTCAGATAGGTTTTTCAAATAATATAATTTGCAGAAAATAAACAACATATTATGCTACCCTACTTCCTATCCTGATCAAGAGCGGTAGAACAATTAACCTGTAATCGACTTGTGCCAATAGAACTACTGCATGAACAATCATGATAATATTTAAAAAAAGTTTAAACGTTAACAGATCATACAATAGCCATTACCTATTACATAAATGATGATACCGATCATTAATCACATAATATGACGTATCAGCAAAATCGAAAACATTAAAATCGATAATGATATCAAAGATGTACATTCACAAAATTCTGTAGAGAATTATCACAAATATATCTGAAATAGAAAAGTAACTACAAGACTAATGGATATCCAAAATATATGCAAAGTATACAAACTCAAACATATATTAAAATATCACCAGTTCAAGATGTCATGGCTGCAGATATAAAGTTGTCCAAAGTCACAGGTATTCTAAACTCCAGTCTTGTTTTTCCCTTTTCCATCCAAAATCGACCCCTGTTTCCCTCGACTGTCTATCCTTAAATACATGTTTTTTTCAAAAATAAACATCCTAAAACATAGAGATCGCCCAGATCGAATCATACAACTAATTCCCATTTAAAAATGACAAGTGTAACGTGTCATTTTTAAATAAAAGTAAAACACTGTGAAAAGATAACGATTCGATCCATGAGAATCGAAACAAGACCTGATAAGCCTGGAAATGTATCTGTTCCGATTGATGGGGGATATTATCAAAAAATAAATAGTTCCTCAAAACCTGGACGTACACAGCCACCATGTCACCTGCAGTAAATCAAGTAATAAAATTTAAAACCGTAAACACAAATCGAAATAACAAATGCTTAAATAACAAACAGAGAGTAAAATAAATCAATACCTGATCATCAAAATTCAAAATTGAAACCAACAGCAAATAGATCCACCATAGTCACAAATTAACCGGCGCATTAAAGACTTGAATGTTAACCCCACTAGACTGACTTGGAGATGGATTTCTGAATTGCATGAGTGCGATCTGAGCATTGAGCTCACGCACCTTCTCATCATTGCTATCATTTTCATTCTGAAGCTTAAGAACTCGCCGTATCAATTTATTCTTATGATTCCTCAAGTGAACAATCTGCTGATCACTCACCTCTACTTTCTTCTTTAACATCACATTTTCAGATTTCATTAAATCACGGTTTGCTGCAATTTCACCTACCCTATCTTCCATGCTACGAATTTTATCCAACAGGCGATTAACAAACAAGGGATGAGCCATGTCTGCGACGCAGTAAATACCAGGTGGATTCGGGTGCACAGACTTTTCTTTAGTTGGAGAATGAATGACCGCATCCGCTCGTACTTCTTTATCAAGCCCAGGAGTATCTTGATTAAGCACGGGAGGAGTCTTTTCGACAGGGTTTGGAACCGTTTTAGAGTGAACAGCATTATCATTATCAGGCGAAGAGAAATCCAATTCCTCATCATCCAAAACCACAGTCTCTACCGGAATCTTGTCAACTGCAGGGGTTTTGATAGAGTTAGCTTTCGCCATGCTTCTGGTGAATCTACCAACCAATTTAGCCCTTGGTCTATCTTTCCCATGACCACGAATCTTATCTGTATCATTTTGTGGGGTTGTTGGTGACAGGGATGAGGCTGACCTAACACGCTTAGAACCTAGAGGCATGTGAACACCTTCCACTGGTTTATCCATGGACTCTTTGCAGGGTTGAGGACTCGACAGAGGTTTGCGTGGAGGAAGGACTGAAACTGAACTCAAATCTCTGTGCTTGTTACAATCATCAGGATTGTCGAACATGCAATGACAGAACGAGGAAAAACCATTTTTCTCTATAAACTCATCCCAGGACCGACCCGACTTCAACAATTCATGATCAATCAGCATACGAACCAAACCATGATGAAAAAGGCTGTGACTGACGTGTTTAGGGCCTTTCTTAATAGCATTCGACATCTTGAACAGACCGTGTAAAAGATAGTAGGGTAAATTTAAAGGAAACACTATAAAAACAGACATAAGCCGAAGGTGGTATACATACGCTGATGATAATCGGCCCTCGCAGGTCAAGTATCGATGAATTAAATCAAGGACAAGACGCCATTCTTTCAGGAAATACTTACGTGCCACCTCGGATCAAAAAGAGACCTCCTGAGCAGGGTTTTGTAACAGCCGTCTCCATTCTGTTATGGTCATTTTCTGATACTTGAACCATCTCTGGCCAGTCAGGGACAAACCAGTTGCAGCTGCTATCGACCTTTCATCAACCCAAAAGCGAAGATCACCGAATTCTACTTGATAATCAACCAAGGAGAGAGCAAAAACCCTAGTAACTTCAGGGTTGGATTCGGAGAATTTCTTGAGGAACGGCATCCGCCCTACATCCTTAATCTTCCGTGAGAGTTCAGGGTTAGAATTTAACAGGGTCATCTCGCAGGGTTCAACTCTCACGACAGGAGCCATCAGTGGTTGATTACAACTGCGTAACCGCATGCAAAATAGGTACCAGAGCTCGACGAGAGTCAAAACATGAGATCGAGAGCACTTAGAATCAGGGCTAAGCAAAACCAGGTGATGAACAGGATAAGCCATGCGTAAACGCAGGCTATACCTCTGCAGGTTTGGCATGACCGAAGGCATCAGCACTCAGAGTGGTAATCAATTGGTGACACAAACGACGGCCGAAGACCCTAGATGAGTGATATTACCATAATTCATCCCGACTTAAATGATGGGAGCCTCTTGGCTGTACGTAGACCAGGTGTTCTAATGGCAAGGAGCCACGACAGGAGATACGTACAAGCACTTAAAGCGATGGGCAGTTCAAGTACCAGTACCATGATATCATACTGGTTTCGCAATAAGTGAATCAAGGTATAGGCTATGAAATAAATCAATCCGACGATAACCATAATACATGCAATCCCTACCATGGATTCGACCTACACTTAAAGGTGGTGGATTAAATGATCATAATTACAAATAAAAAAAATCAAGAATCAACCTTGCAAAACATACCATATAATGATGATCAGCATAGATTTTGGTGATAATGTCGACCATGGTTCGAGAACTTAGGCTATATCGGGAATGGTTTGTGACACATGTGTCTTACGTACACTAGGTCTTGACCAACATCACCACAAACTAACCATTGATAACCTTTGAATAACAAAATCAACATAATCGATTTATAATGTTATGGATTAATTTCTAGATTAGGATAAATCGGCGGATATAGCAATCACTATTATTTATCCTTAATTTCAACCCAAAAACAAATAATAATCATTAGTGATGATTTTGTTAAATATCCTACAGTTGCAAAGGTTGCTTTAAAAATAATGAATTTCTCCAATTCAGTAGCTGACAGAATGGCATTGTTTCAGTAGTTGTAATTCCTCTTTATTTTGCATTGAGAAATTTGAACATTTCATCTAACAAAATAGGATTTTGTTAGATGAAATAATGTTTAGTAAAGGCTGTTGAGCCAGGGCACAACAGAACTATTCCAAGATCCTAAAACCTAAGCTTGTTGGTGGACCCTAGAAAAGAAAAGAGTGTAATTCATTTTATTTAGCGTTGATTTTAGTTGGCTTTATTACTTAAAGATAGGATATGGTCGTGCAACTAGTGGTGTTATGACACAACAGGAAGTAAAATGCACACCTAACAATCAATGCAAATGCATTGTGTCCATGAAAACAGGGTATGCTACTACGTGAAATGCACAATTCTTCTTCAAATGATGAATGCAAATTTTCCTATATGAAGTC
Source organism: Pseudotsuga menziesii (assembly GCA_001517045.1). NCBI lineage: Eukaryota > Viridiplantae > Streptophyta > Pinopsida > Pinales > Pinaceae > Pseudotsuga > Pseudotsuga menziesii. The sequence continues at coordinate 314,397 of LPNX010342788.1, forward strand.
CTAACTAGTACTCCAAAGCAACTCTATCTAGTGCAAGTACAATGCAAAGTGCAAAATGCAATGCATAATGATAAGCAAATGTTTTTGTATTTTTTGAAAATAAAAGAGATACAAAAAGCAAAAGAATGATTCTACGACTCCTAGACTCTCCAAGCACACTCAAACAGCATTCCAGCAAAGCACTAAGGTAAAAGAACTCTAATGCACTAATCTCAAACAAAAAATCGAAAATGCCATGACAAGAACTTTCCTAAAAAAAAAATTTAGGCTAAAAAAAAACGTTTCTGGTCAGGAACAGAGGTCAAAACAGACTCAGGCAATGCCAAAGGAGACTCAGAATATTAGAATTCACCCAGCAACCAATTATCTTCCACAAAAATCCAAAACCAAGGTTATACGCGACTGTTCACAGTAAACCCGCATGTATATGTGGAAATCACAGAGGAAACCGCGTGTATACGCGACTGTAAATCAAAAACCCACATACAGGAAGAAAAGGTGCATAAACTCAAGGTAAACAGACAGGCTGAGACAAACTTCACACCAATCAGACTCTACTAGGCATAGATGCCGCCAGACCCAACACAGAAACAAGAGAGAGAGAGAGCAATTCAAATACATTGAATGCTGAGAAAAAAACCCCCAAAGGACAACTACTAGGAACTCCCCAGCGGAGTCGCCAATTCTGTTACGGAGAGAAATTCCTATGTCTTGGGGTACCACAATAGACAGCTTGACTCCAGAAATCAATCTTTCCCAATATGCAATAGAAATAAAATGTCTAACACTAAAGGATTAGACCTCGTACCTTATTCCGGACGGTTGAAGTAGATCCCTGTTGAGCTTTCCAATCTTCAGCTTGAGTTGCTATATTACTTCCTCAACAACAAGTAAACAATACAAGCATTCTATATATCATGGTGTTAGATCTATTCTAGCATATATAATCAATAATGTAAAAGCATTTTACATAATCCCATGGATAACACAGGAAAAGATATTTCTATTAATATAAACCAGAGATTACAAGATACAACCTTTGACGGCACTTCTGCAAACCGGAGAAACTGAATCCCCCACTTGGGCCTCCACCACTTCAATCCTCCATCTCTTGATAGCAAGCTCAAAAGCAAAAGGAAAGCTTGGGAAGAACACAAAAGTGCTCCAAGGGACAAAGGGATGCAGACTCAACCATAAGTTCCAGCAACAATGGACTATAGTTTCGTTGCTCTCAATTCTCTCTTATGCCTTCAATGTACCAAGGGGTTCCTTATATAGATTTTCAAAGGGGTAATGAAAGGTCGAATCTGAGCGATCTCAAGGCATATGGAAGGCCAGGAGTCAAATGAGTTGGATCCATGTCAAGGAAAACTCCAAAATGATTTGGATTATGCACACATCTCGATGTACGTAGTTTTAGTGGTCAAACCCGCATATGTACACGCTTATAGGGTTAAAAGTCGCGTATATCATTTTTCATGTGCTTTTAGGGATGATCAAGGAAACATCAAAGGACAAAAAGTGGTCCATAGGGTCTAAGGAGTATGCAGCGGGATAGGGGAAGGCCATACAAAGTGTGATTCACCTAGAGTGGTGAAATCCGCTATAACAACCACTAGCATATGTATTGACTTCCATGATTAGAATTTGTCTTGTCCCAAAGACAACATCCCCACTTTGTTTATTGACCAAAACATTGAAGTTTTTGTCATTCATGAATTATTCCCTTCATGGGTTGTTTTTCTGGTTATAACCAAATCCAGATCTGAAAAGAAGATCAGTACAAAAAAACTTTCACTACCCCCTGGGGCAGTTTTGCGTATCGTGTCATCCTATTTGGCCTAAAAAATGTTGGAGCCACTTTTCAGTAGGTCATTACCTTTTGCTTCCATGAACTCATTCAAATTATCCTGGTTTATTTAGATGACCTTATGGCTCGATCTCATAAGCGTTCTCAACATTTGGATGACTTACGTCAATGCTTCCTGCGATGTCGCATATATAACTTCCGCTTGAACCACCTCAAGTGTGTGTTCTTTGTTCGATCTAGTTGCTTATTAGGATCCATCATGTCTCACAAAGGGATTACCATGGATTCTTTAAAGGTTCAATCCATCTTGAATACTCCCCTCCATGTACTCTGCACCAATTGCAGAGCCTTCAAGGAAAGGCCAATTTCCTTCGCCAGTTTATTTTGGACTATGCAACGAAAGTCCATGAATTATTACGCTTGCTCCATACTAGCATTCCTTTTTTATGGGATGAGAACATGCAAGATGGTTTCAATGCATTGAAACAAGCTCTAACTCTCGCTACATTGTTGTCTCCTCCTAACTTCACCAAGGATTTTATGCTCTATGTATTGACATATGAAAATTTCATCGTTGGAGTGTTAGTTCAGGAAGACGATGCTCGTCAAGAGCATTTTATCTATTATGTAAGTTAGAAACTTTTCAGACCACCTTTACATTACTCCCACAAAGAGAAGATGTACCTTGTCTTCGTATTTTCGATGCAAAATCTACTTCTCTACATTCTCAAGAGCCGAAATCGAGTCATGGCCGATTCCAATCTCGGGAGCTATCTCTTGAGTCGTTGCCTTGTCGAAGTTCATGCTGCCAAGTGTATTGGCATTCTCCAAGAGTACAACCTAGAATTTGTCACACCCAAAAGCACTAAAGCTTTGGATTTAGCCTCCTTAATGGCAGACTTCCCTTCGTCATCTACCTCACCCCCTATCATAATCAATATTCTTGATGAATTGTTATTCATCATCTCTACAGAAGACCCGTGGTATGGGGGCATCCTACCTTACTTGCGCACACTTAAATTCAATCCGCATTTAATCCATGAATATTTTCATTGCATCTGACACCACATTGCTTGATATCTCCTTATCAGTGATGTATTTTACCACCGTGGTGTGGAGACCATACTGCATCGTTTCCTTACCCATGATGAGTCCAAAAAATTCTTGAATGACTGTCATAGTGGAGTTTATGGTGGCCACCTCTCTAGTTTAGAGACCGCTCAAAAGATCCTCTACGTGAGTTTTTTCTATCCCACCATATTTTCTAATTGCATCCACACATTTAAAAATGTTTGCAATTGCCAACTCTTTTCCCTAAATCCAAGGACACCTCCTGCACCACTACATCCTATTGTCACAGTTGGTTCCTTTTGCAAATGGAAAATAGACTTCATGACCTATAACCCTCCTTCGACTGGTGGCTATAAATACATCATTGTGGTTGTTGATTAATTTACCAAGAGGGTCAAAGCCATTCCTACCTTCAATTCATTAGAGGAAATTTCAAATCAAAATGGGCCTCCTAAAATGAACTAGTAAAATAATAGTTAAAATAATAAAATAATATTTATTAATTTTGGAGGAAGAAAAGAAAAAAACTACTTTTTTGTTTGTATTTTTAACATATCTCCCTATGTTTTTACTCAAATTTCGATCGGGAGAGCTCATTGGATGTGGAATTAAATTCTGCATCCAACGAGTACCCACTCGGCATACTTTTGATGGACCCCGCTACCCCAAAAACAAGAAATACCTGAAAAAATGGAATGATGACATCATCATTTCGTTTTTCTGGTATTTCTTGGTTTTGGGGTAGCGGGGTCCGTCAAAAGTATGCCGAGTAGGTACTCATTGGATGCAGAATTTAATTTCGCATCCAACGAGCTCTCCTGATCAAAATTTGAGTAAAAACACAGGGAGATATGTCAAAAATACAAACAAAAAAAGTAGTTTTGTTTATGATACCTATCCCCAAATTTATATTAAAAAAGTGTTTAAGACCTATACGGTATTTCAAATTTAAAGCAATTTCATTGGCTAACACATGATGACATGGAATTTGAATAAAAGTTAAAAGGCCCATTTTGAGTTGAAATTTCCTCTAATGGTAAGGATCATACTATGGAACTCTTCTTTGTTAACCACATTATCACTCATTTTGGTGTCCCCCTGCAGTTAGTCTTAGACCACAGTTCTTACTTCCAGGACGATGTTTGGACATAGCTCTCTGCCATGTTGAATTTTGAACACCAATACTCCTCTGATTATTACCCTCAAGGAAATGGCTAAGTTGAGGTTTTCAACAAGATCCTAAAAACCATGCTCCATCGAATGGTGTAGAAACACAAGACCAACTAGCACCACTTTCCTTTTTCCACCCTACGGGCCTACTACATCAATTAAAACCACCACTAGTTTTACCCCATTTCACTTAGTCCATGGTGTGCAATCGGTTCTTCCCATTGAATTCTATATTCTCACTTTGCCTTGTCATCGAACTTCTACCTGATACTTAACTATTATAAAAATGCCTACTTATGGTTGAATGAACCAATGAAGACCGTCGTGTTTCTCTCCAAATGATCATGTTGGATAAGACCCGATCAATGTCCCATTATGACTCCCATGTCCACCCACACAATTTTAGTGAGGGGAACCTTTTCCTCGTCTATGACCAAGCCCATGATAAGACTGGAAAAGGAAATTTTGAATCCATGTGTTATGTCCCTTATGTCATCCATTGATTTCTCGAAAAGGGGGCATCCCTCCTTTCTGACTCCAATGGTTTCCTCTTGTAGAGTGCCCGCAACGGGCTCTACCTCAAGATATTCTATGCCTAAGTCAAACACCCTTCATACTCTTGTATTATAGTTTGTCTTTCTTGTTTTGGATCGTTTTTACCATGAGCCTCACAATTTGTTTCCTTGGTTTCTGCAAATGGATCCTACCTTTCCCTCCTATGTTGATTTCACTGATGGTGCAAGTAAATGGTCTCCTAATCTCGCCTAGGTTACATGGTCATTTATTCTCTGTCACATGATGTGATCCATATCAACATAACAAGTGTTGGAATTGCTACCAACAACCAGGTTGAGTACGATGATGTTGTTGGACTCCTGATCGTCTCCCTTTACTTGTTTATTCGTCTCCTTGATGTCTTCTTAGACTCCCAACTTCTTGTCTCCCAGTTGAATAACTACTATCGGGTACGCGATCCCTGCCTCTTTAGGAATTTCATGCGCACTGGACACTTGGATAGACATTTTGAATCCATTTCATTCATGTATGTTCCCAGAAGTCTCAATAGTGTAGCATACCAAATGGATAATGACATTCTAGAGTGGCACATTAATCATTGCATATAGAAAATAAAATTCATCATGCATCATCATATAGTAATGCATACATATGTCATATACATCATATAGGAATATCCATCATCATAAACAAGACACTCATAAAAACCCATAAAAATACAAAAATATTCATCCACATGCATTCATATCTTATCATAATGTTCAGTACAAAATGAGAAGCTGCATAGGATTTCTCGTATGCTCATACATATCATACAAAAATCTCCATGCTCAAGAGCATTGGGGGAAGCACCACATGCTGCTAGTTTGAGTCACCCTCCTATGACTCTATGTACTCCTCAGTTTCCTCCTCTTCATCTGAGTTCTCCTCCTCCATTGGCATGTCCCCCTGTGTTGTCGCTTTGACATACCCAGCAACAACCATGATCCTCATCATCAGAGAGATCCACTCTGGAGGAGCTATGTAGCACGCGACAATCATATCATCGTCTAGGTATTGCCACCAATCGTTGGTGACCCCCTGCAATATTCACTCCACGTCCACTCGCATTGAGTCCAATGTAGCACTATGCCACCTCCTCTTCCCATGAGAAGGTGTATCTAACCCCTCCAACCTGCCACTTTGTCATTGGTACCCCACTGGAGGGTACGATCTTGCACCTACACATGCAAAAAATATGTCATAAGTATCTATCACATGTATGATCTATCTACCACTATGCTAGTAAAATATATATGAATAAAACCACATAGACTTATGTATATGCACCATCAGGTCCCCATACCTATCCGAGAGGTCGAGGCATCTCCGCATCTCCCCAGTAGTCCATCCTCGTGTATGAATAGTCCTCTATGAGGATAGGAAGCTTACACCACCATGCAAACATATCTCAGGTGAATAAATGCCCCACCAAGATTCCTCCCTCCTTGATCATCATCTCGCACTAGCGCCTCATGCGAGGGTTGTGAGGTCCCTCGTCACGCACCACCAAATGTGGTCGTAGTGTCTGTAGTCACTCAAAGAAGAATGATCACCAAAATGAGGGGAAATAGAAATCCCCATCTACCAAACTAACCTAGTTCACCCCACGCCAAACCATTTTCAAGTACATTTGGGCCCACACATATTAGGTTCCCCTCAACACACTCTTGACCATCCATAGCTGGTCACCCGAGATCTTATGAGGACATTTCGATCCCATTATCCACAGCACCATTGTTGTCATTGCTCGAGTCTCTAAAATCTCAATTTCAAACACCAAAATGTATGACACATGCACATAAACCAAGGAATAGCAATTCCTTGCACACAAGTCATCAATCAAAACCCCCCTCGAGAGTTTTGACAAGATATCGTCAATAATGCCCAGCAGTGGAAGGCCAATCAAAAAGTACATGTCTCACAGGGTGATCTACAGCCACTCACCATGTATGATGAAACACTCTGAGTCTCTATCCCAAAATCTCACAATATTTTTCAGTAGTAGCTTTGTTGAATGCATTAGGGGGATTTGGAAGAACTTCAGCAACCCACACTAGGCAAGTGTATCTTGTACTTTCTCATCCTCAACCATCTCATCTCTAAGGTCCCTGATGTCTCACTATTTCCATTCGACTTGAGGCATCCTGCACATCCAAAAATTCCTTGTTGAACCCAATTCCACAAAATTTCCCATTTTGTGTTAGGTCATTCCTGTCATGTGTTTTTTTGCAATCCAAGATGCACAAAAGAACTCGATAGGTGCGACTTCGGTCGCTCCTATCTCTTGAGTAGGTGCGACCTAGGTTAAACCTTTCTCCTCGACAAGAGCGACTCAGCCACATCTTTCTACCTGATAGGTGTGACCTAGGTCACACCTTTTCCCTTGAAAAGTGAGACCTGACCTTGCCAGCCCTTCGGGCTCGGCGGAGGCCCCAAGAATGAGAAAAAACAAATATACACCACTGAAATTGATGAGCTTGGTGAGAGCTAATACCTGCAACTCACATATCAGAAAATTGTTGGTCCAATCGAAAGAAATTACCAACTACAATCTTGGGCCCTCCACTCCAACTCAACACTACACAGTGAAAATGGCATATGTCATGTGGCTTCCCTTGTTTATAGGCCTCTATTTGGTCAACCCTTTCTTTTGTGCATTGACAGAATCATCTGACATCTCTTTTTCACGCCGTTTGCACTGTCAGGCTTGGTTTTATATCCTCTATCTACTCATAATACCAACGTCTCTTTATCTCCCTATGTTGTTTTGGGTCATTTCTAGGAGTTACCTCGATTTGTGTGCCACCACACAAATCAAACTTTGTATGTATTGGCATGTTCATGAAGCATTCGCTCCATCCATACTACAAACTTGGCCTTATTTTACCACCATTCACCGTCCATAAGGAGGCCCACCAACGTTCCACTGTTATTTTTTTTATCCATATCAGTCATGTTCACAACTTCATCCCTTTTGGTACATCGAACAATTCCTCCTTGCTTGACTGACCATTACAGGTTTCTGTTAATCTCTTTTCTGACTCCTAAAAGATTGGAAATATTTTCGAGCACACTTGCTTCCTTTCATGCTCGTTAAAGTATTTGAAAGGGCGTCTATGTGGCATTGTTTATCTCCCTTTTTTGGACAACATATACTATTTAAAGAAAAGCACCACCCTAGAACCTTCCAGCCATGAATGGTTCTCCTTATATCCTTTTATGCTCTTTTGGACATAAGGACCATAACTTACGAAAAATATCACTCATGGGTTGTATTTAAGCAATTTTTTATCCCTCTCATCAAGAAAAGATCGTCGAGAAAAATTGGTATCGATCATGCTCATAAAATTATTTGAATGACCATCCAATTAATGTATGTTTAACATTTCTTAACCTAGTTGGACAACCTACAGAAAAGAAGTCTATCTTCCCCTTTTGGCTAGGAGAGCTCTCCTTTGTACACTTTTATCATTTTTCGGACTTAGGATACTATTGTACGAAAAAGACCCATTGGAGTCTTCTTCCTATTTTCATACTCTCTAAACATGAAAACACCATCGAGCATTCACCATCTTGGGATCGACAAATATCCACGCGATAGTATCATTCTAAGCATACTTCTATCTCTTCTTCATGCTCCTTAAACTATGAAGAAGGACTGAACAGTTCCTTTAGGTTCCCACATCTCTTGCATATAGTCTCCTGTCATGGCAGCATTACCCCCATTGGGTCACCTTTGTTCAAAGTACTCTAGAATTAGTTTTCTTGGATCCCTTGGATATCACTTGTCCAGTTACTTTCCCAAGTATCTCCCATTGCAAACATCCCCCTGGTTCCACACCTATGACACTTTCCCCATGACTTAGTATCATTTGCTGTCAGGTAATCCATGTCCTCATACTCTAAACAAAGGAAGTTTGAGTCCCATGTACTCCCCTACCCATGTTCCCCATTTAGTGTCTCAGTCCCCTTATGTCCCCATATATCTTATTGTCCCCCTCACACTTCTAACAAGGAAACGCCATTTCCTTGGTAGTTTCAAGTCTCCCTCTATCGACATCAACACATCTATTCTAGAGGATAGACCCATAGGTCCCTATATCCTGGTTTCATCCACCTCATTGATGAGTTCCTTGGACCACTTGAAAGGATTCCTTAGTTCCTTTCGGGTTGGTTGTGTCTCACGTGCTCAACTTCAACTCCATCATCGCACCATTTAGATTCATACAGGGTATTGGTTCCTTCATTATTTGGTCGAAGACCATGGTTGTCACTCAACTCTAGCACATTGTTGAGTCTATTTTGGGACCCATACAGTTTCATGTCCCTTGTTATTTCTAGATTGCATTGGTGACAATGTTCGGGATCCCCTCAGTGCCATGCTTCCGTGTATCTACAATACTTGATGTTGTTTATTGTACCTTAGATATTCTCACTCTCAGTCACTGTAATACCACCTGAATTAATAATTGTTATTAATTCTACTGAAAAATACTTGATTATTATTTTATTATTCTTTGATAGGAAAGTCAAGAATAAAACATGTTGTAATAAAACATTCCTTATTTAATAAAATATGTTGAAGGGGAACAAAATTGGATATAGCTGTTGAAGAGTGTTCGCTGACCCACAAGAGAAAAATGACAAGTGGAAAATACCATTGAGTGAGAACTCGAGATGTAGGAGGCATCATCCCCAAAAATCAATTATGCACTCCTATTTGAGTGCTAAGGAGCTGGAGGCTCATAAATGACCAAGTCCTAGGAAAAATACTATTTAATAGTATGTCCATGAGGAACATGAGGTTAGCATTATATGAGGATTAACATCAGTAAAATGTAAGAGATGGTGCATTGAAATATTTTTCTCTTGTAGTTCAATGAATGGGCTCAAGGGTTCTAGAGCAAGTAAATTGGCTCCTCTGGGACTTGGTCGGGAGGAATAGGTTCTCCACTTTTGTTTTTCTAGATTTGGTCTCAGGTTCCTACTATGTTTTCTTATGATTCTACTTGCAGTAGGATGTATAAGTGAAATGTTGAATTATGGTTATACTTTCAGGAAGTATTGTGTATTCATTTCTGTAGAACCATTATCCATGTTTTGTATACTATACTAGATATGTACCATGTTAGATTGCTCTTAACGCATCCAAGATCAGGCATCCATACCTGCATCAAGGATTGCTAGTAATGTTATTATGGTAGCAATTAGTATTTCATTCTGAGTAAAATTATTTAGGTCTGATTGTTGTATATATGTTAATGGTTTTGAATTCAATACTTGAATGATTTATAATTGATGAGTTTGCGCCTAACATATTGAATCCTCTAGTTTAAACTATATCATGTATTCAACATTTAACTGTGTTTTCTAGTTTGTATTAGTTCCGCTTGAATCTTCCTTAATTCTACTTCCTGAATTTAAATTGTCGATTGAAATGATAATGTTGGTTTATGGTTTAGATATGTATTATTCAATATTACGAATGCAGTCCAATTACATAGGACAAAATCTTAATTTTATAGTATGAATCCATAATTAACCTAGCGCATTCTATATTTAAAATTATGTACAAAGTCGACGCAATCAAGAAGCGTTATGGGTTTTAATCTAATATCCTGATCGGTTTAATTTACAGTAAAACAAAACCCCAAATCAAACCAAAAACCCTTTGAATCTATAGTGTTAAATGTTGATCCACAAAGTTAAACATTGACCCACAAAGATATAAGAAAGAAGGTTGAGATCGAAGCCGCAAGGAGATTAACGACTCACAGGAATTGCGGACAACGAATTTGTGGAAGAAAAGTTATGGAAAATGGGAAGGCATATCCACAATCCGCAATCCGCAAAGTTAATTATTGATCCGCAAAAGAAATCAGATCAACGATCAAGATCTAAGACACAAAAGAGATCAACAGTTTATAGAAGTTGCAGGAGACAGATTTGTGTAACTCCATTTAAGGATTTTTATGAAGCTGCAATCCACAATCCGCAACCTGCAATCTAATAAAGATCGGTGGTCAGGGTTGATTGTGCAAGGAATCAACGGTGCTAAAGGAGTCTTGTGGAAAGGAATTTGCAGAAATCCTCTTAAGGATTTTTTAGAACCCACAATCCGTAATTCGCAATCCGCATCTAATCAAGATCGACGGTCATGGTTGATTCCGCAAGGAATCAATGGTGTGGAAGGATTTTTGCATCAAGGAATTTGTAGAAGTCCTTTTTAGGAATTTTATGAACCTGCAATCTACACAGCGGAATGCAGAATGTGGAAACGGAATTGCGGAATGATTCTTACGGAATAATCATTGCGGATTGATCTTGTGGAAGAATAGTAAACTTAGCTGTTTTAAGTTTAAATAGTGAAGTGTTTGGAAAACTAATTTTGGGAAATGGTTTATAAGGTTTAAGGAAATGATGATCAATTTATATATCCATGGTTATGCATTAAACTCTCTATTTGTTTGTTAATACTCTAAAACAAATAGGGTTTTCATTAATATGTATAAAGATATATGATTATACAACCAAATTTTATTTATGAAATTTTGAGGTATGTTATAGTCATTGAGTCCATGCAGTTGTGTACACCTATAGATTCATTAGATCATTAGTTGTTGTGATATTGCATTCCATGAGAATGCCATTGTTCCTATGTATCAGTTCTTCATATCTATATTTGTACTCAGGCCATTGTTCCTATGTATCAGTTCTTCATATCTATATTTGTACTCAGCATCCCATCGAGGCCACCATCATGTACTACCAGTTGTATATATGTATTGACCAACTCCCATTTTTTGAGACTTGATCCACATTTGTATATTGAAACATTGATACAAGCATGGGTATGCTCAACTCATCCATATATATTTCTGAGATTATATGTACCTCATCCATTTTTTAGAAGTAATACAAACCAAAATCCACTACAGTTCGAATGAGAAAACTCCGACTCCTCCATGGCTCCCTCTAGTTTCTCCACCGTTTTCACCATGTCTTCCTTGTTCTTAATATGTCCGTCAGCCATACGATGAGCTCTTTCCCTCACACATCAAGGGGCAATCCGTTAACACTAAAAATTTTCCATATAGCTCTCTATGGTCCAAACCATAATTATACATCATTATCCCACCTTTATTTCCTCCATTTTGACCTTCACAACTAAAATTCCACCAAAAATGGTCAAAAACATTATTATTCCTCCCCCCATAAATACACGGAATTTGAGCATTTATTGTGACATATCCCCACTCTCTCCAAAAAGTACCTAAAAACCCTAAAATGAGAATGGGTCAAAAAACCATGGATAAATACCATCCACAATAAAATACCATGTGTCAGAAAGTCTTGGATCATCCTATAAATACATTGTGAAGGTCTTCCCAAAAACACTTTTCACTTTTTGTCAACATTACATTCCTTACATTTGATGGAACCATTTTTCCATCACATCCTTTAGCCACATTGTCCCTTCTTGCATGTTGAGTTCTCTCTATGCAACCCTTAATCTCTTTTTTGGTTACAACCCTTTGTTGGAGACCGTCACGGAGGCCAAGATTATGGGGAGCCTACAGACCATTTCCTCAAATGACTATAGTGGCCCATTTTAAACATATTTTTTGTTTTATTGCATTAGCTAAATTTAATATTATTGTTATTACTTATTGCTGCAAGTCAAGGTTGAGAAATCCATCGCACCATGAACTCTACCCTTTGATCCGCTGATATAGGGTAGGTGCTTTTGCATGTAGTAGAGGACAAATTCCCACTACAGATGTGAAAGAGTAGAGGGCAGTCGAGCAAGAGTAAGGACCTCCCCCTTTCCACCATTAAGGGGAAGATGGGTCACTTTAAATCCTATATGGATGCATATAGCAGGAACCATAATTTTTTCAACCCACAACATGGTTGAAAAACTTACTACGATTTCTTATACATATTAAGTGGACTAGGTAAAACAGTATTATACATGAATGTTTATATATACCAGGTGCAACCCCAAGTTACCAATATTTATTTACTCTGAAACAATTTAGAAAGGAAACTTGGCATTCATTCTCTTTAAGCAGTAGTAAATACCATTAGCTTCAAGAAATCTATTCATTAGGACCCTGAAATGAATTAATTAAATCAATCAGGTTAAGGCATACATTGGTATTGGATTTGTCAAGATCGACTGAAATAGGCACATATACGACCCAAATACTTCACCCCGTGGTGGTCTATATTTGTTTAACAAGATAATTTCATCTAATCTCGCTCAGCCAACTACCTATTTTCGTCTCAGTGAATGAGTTTGGTATATCCATGCCCACCTGTCTAGCTAATATATTACTTGTTTCTTGAACGAATGTTCTTATCTTGACTTAGTACTTGAACGAATATCCTGATCTTGAAATAGGGCGAGAAATAGAGATTCACTGCTCACTATGATAGTTATATCTAACTATAAGGGCGTAATTTAACTCCATAATAATCACTTAGGGTATGGAATCATTTAACTTTTTGTTGGTTTTCAGGACTCTGACAAATAATCCAGAGAAGTGACAGAGCGATGAGGAACAATCAAGAGACAAAACAAAATTTTAACCTAAAAAACTCCATTGACGAAGGATCAATCAATGCCCATCCAGATCACGTGAATTTATACATATTTGGAAGAATTTTGTTGCAACTAATATTGCATCTCTTCCCTTTTGCAAGCTCTCCAACATCAATGTATTTCAAACTTCTTAAAATTCATTTAATCTGCCCCTATAGGTATGTTATTTTATTATTTTATCATTTTCTCTCCATATAGATTTAATTATGGTTATCTATTGTAAAAAAGATAAGATTATCTATTGTAAAAATGGATTTTTCTTGGGTGATAAATAAGGTTTTGATGATATTTTTGAACTTGAATTTAATAAATTTCAACTTTCTTCATGTATTTCACCATTGTTTGATATGGATACAATTTTGATGAAATGAGAGGGTTTTGTTGGTGTTTCATTGTAAACTAGAGGTCTTTGTTTGTGACTTTAAATTTTGCATGTGATTTGTTTTTCTTTTTATTCTGGTTTGTTCCCTTTTTGGAGCCTTATTTTGTTTTACATGTTATGGATTTCATAGATAAAGTTAGGGATTGGGTTTTTTTTTGGTAAAATATTTTAAGATTTTTATAATTTTGTTTTTGTATATTAAAACATATAAGGGTAGGTTCTGATTTATAAATGAAATTATGAGTAAATGTTGGGGAGTTTGTGAAGTAAGGTGGGAGATGAAAGGGTTTTGATTGTATTTTAGGTTGAACTGGTATGTGATATAATTTTTGTTATAACTATGAATTTAATTGGGAAAGGAATATAGAACTGTGTAGTAGATTTCACTAGGCTTGTTTGAAATCAAACAACATGTTCAAGATTAAGATCACAATTTAGAACCTTATTTTCTGGATGTTTCTGTGAATATAGGATAATATTTAATGGATTAGGTTTTGAGAAAACCTACTAGCATAAGTGCAAGAAGAGAAAGGGATGCTAATTTTAATCCTAATTCTAATGTTCCTCCTCTTCCAAAATATGGTGCTATAAATCCTACTACTACAGATAAAAAAATGATTTCCTTCTCACTTAACCATGCACGACTCAAAATTGATAGAGAGGCATTGCTCTCTCTAACATGCTTCACGAATAATTGTTACATCCCCATATCATCAAAAGGAACATATATCATGAAAGGGTACATACACTTGATTTTGTTATTAGCTTCTATGTGTGTCATATTCTATTATCTGAATTCACTACAACAAATTTGACTTTTAGGGGCGGTTGTCTTCCACCTCCAAAAATCACTTTTGGGGGCAATTTTGGCTCTGGAGGTGGTCTTTAAAAAACCACCCCTAATAGCATCGACGCTAAAATTTTTTACTTTTAGGGGAAGTTCTGGAAGAGATCAAAACCTCCCCTAAAAGTGACTTTTGGGGGTGGTTCTAAATTCCCTGCAAAGTGACTTTTGAGGGCGGTTCTAAACACCCCCCCCCCCCCCCCNTAAAAGTATTTATTACAAAAATTTGGGGTGGTTATAAACCCTCCTTGTAGGTAACTTCAGAGGCAGTTCAAATTCCCCCCTAAAAATATTTACAAACATTTGGGGGATTTTATAAACCTTCCTCATCGATACCTACGGAGGCGGTTCAAACCCCCCCTAAAACTCTTTAGAAACCTTTGGGGTGGTTATAAACCCCCCTCATAGGTACCTACGGAGGAGGTTCAAAACCCCCCCCTAAAACTATTTACAAACCTTTGGGTGTGGTTATGAACCCCCCTCATATAAACTTACAAGGGAGGTTTTGAATCCCCCTCGTTGTAACATACAAGGGAAGTTTTGAACCCCCCTTGTAGTGACATATAAAGTCAGTATAGAACCCCCCTCATAGCCATAATAAATCATAATAAAATATATTTTATTTTAAATATCAATATTGCAATCTCATTAGGGAATGAAGGAATTGAACCTTCAACCTCCTGCTTGTAAAGCAGGCGCTCTTCCATTGAGCTAGAACCCTTTAAGAATTGGGGAAAGGGGCAATATTAACACCAATATTGCATCATTTGTAATTCTAAGAAAAGACTAATAATCCCAACATTGTTTCTGACTCGAGATTCCTAATAAAGTATTCTGAATGGTTCTTACCTTATTTAGATATATGGTAACCACTTCAAATCATATGCTAACCACTTCAAATTGCATGGATCTGACCTTCTTTAGATATATGCTAACCACCTCAAATCCTATGATGTAATCAAGATAATGTAGATGTATGTTAGGAAATTCACATTTAGACCCTGAAACATATAATTATGCATCCAATTGACCTCAAGTTTGCATTTAAAAAGAAGAATATTATACCACCTAGGCACACACTGAGTTTTCTTTATTATGATCATGCCACTGTACAACACACAAAGTAACAACAAATAAATGCGTTTTGGAGCTCTGTATATTTGAATCCTATGTTTTTTTTATGACAAAAAGTTTTATAGAATTTTACCTTTGTGTAGCGGGATTAAGCTAGGGAGAATAGGGGGACTGGTGCAATTAGCTATGGTTAGTTTATCATTGCAGTTATCTATTGTATAAGATGGTTTTCTTCACAAATCTATCAAATACATAAATATTGTTTGTCATTATTTGTATTCTACTATGATTTGTTGCTAGGAGGTTGGTTCATCCTTATTTCAATGATGAAACCCAATAAGAAATTTGATTACTGAAACTCTTGTCTAATATTATTTCACTAGCTTTATTTAACATGACTAGCATTGGTCCATTTCTTAAGATAACAAGGGGATCCTGTATATAGGAATTGGACTCATGTATATGCTATGTACCAAGGAAGAAAATAGGTCTTAGAAAGAATCCTCAATCCAACTATAAAGGTCAAGAAGCTTCCCAAAAGGAAAAGTATTCATTCCATGACAGAATCAAAAAGATTACTCCATCAAGTCAGAATATTTTACTTAGGTACAAATTTTCTTTTCATGGTCATTGTTATTCTTGCAAGCATTTTGGGCATAAAGCCATAAACTGCAGAGATGATCAAGTTAGAGCTAGAAATGGTTACATGGATTTATATAATATTCAATGTTACAAGTGTCATAACTATGGTCACATAGCGATAAATTGTGGAAGTATAATGGATCACAATGATGACTGCTTCAAATGTCACAACTATGGACATATTGCACAAAAATTGTGGCATGACAAGGTGTCCTTGGCCAAGACTCACAAAAGTATGGAAAATAAAATATGAAGTACAAAACAAGAAAGATGAGGAAAATCTTGAACTCAAACTCAATTCAGCAAATGAAAGAAGAATGTCAAAAGAATAAGGTTTCTCTATTGCATGCCTATTTTAGACTGCTCGCAATGATCAATTTAGATAGTCCTGGGCAATGAAAGAGGTGCTCAAAGATAGAGCATAGTGAAAATATGATCCAGAATAAAAGGAAGCATGAATTAAAATCTGAAAAAGAAGGGAAAGGGAACCAGACCAACAAACACAATAGATTATCTATTATCAATGAGGTGTTTTATTTTTAAAAAGGAATTATACATCAGGACTTAAATTCAGTAAGGATAATATATGTGACTCATTGTTTTCTGAGGTTCTATTTGCATATTAGAGAGGAAACAAACCTTATGTCCTTCTCTTGGAAGTAGAAGAAGACACGTTACAACACTTGCAATGTTATTTTTGGTGACAGGCTTGGCTTACTTCATGAATTTCTCACAAGAGTATGGACACCTTGTTCAGGCCTTGGATGAAGACTCTTTTATGGAAGCATATAACATATGACTGCTTTAAAATTGATTTCATAACTTCAACATCATGGATCAGCAGTCATGTATCAACGTTTCTATCTTAGCCTAAGTAGAATTAGAATTGTAGTTTTGTGGAAGTAGATGTGTCATGGGAATATTTGAAGAACACTTGAAGAGTATTTGAAAAAGAAACTTAGTGGCAGACTTCAGCAATTTTAAAATTTCCTATAAAAGAAGGTCAAGGAGAGCAATTGTTCTTATGTTAAGGGAAATCGAAATTCCTTGTAGTGACCTATTAAGGACAGGGATCAGGACTTTCTATGATCATGAAACCAAGAGACAATTGATGACAAGGAAAAAGATTGAATGAGAAATGCACACCAACAAGGGTAGTTGAGTCTGTTTAGGGGTACCAGTCAAGACTAAGTAGACCTCTAGCAAAAGAAGACAATTTTTCTTGACAAACATGAGTATTTTAAAAATCCTAATAGCATGCAACAAGGAGGTCTTGCGGTATTCATAAATGTCACATCCACATAGTTCTTCCATCCCTCCATAAGATTGAGGTAGGGATTCCCCTCTTTCTCCTAGTTGTCAAGGGATCGATCCAACTAATACATAATAACCTCAAATTAGGGACCATAAAGGGAATCTAGGTGCCCACTAGGTCCAAATTATCATATTCATTATTTGTATATGACCTCTAGTTTTTTAGAAATGGTTTTGTCATAGAGAAGAAAGAATATGGTAAACAAAATGGAAAACCTACATTAAACTAGGAGTTTTTAAATTCTCAGAGGCATGACCAATGGATAGGAAAATATCTCATAATGCGAGATGGACAAGTGGTATTGTGACCAACATTTCATAGTATATGATGAATAGGAAGGACTCATATGTATCCTTTGTCAAAGCTAAGTCCACGGTGGACATATTTATGCCGGGAAAACACAAGACCAATGTGATTGAAGTCATATAGCATATAGAGGTCAGTACAACAATGGCTAGAAATATTTTGGTCATACTAACTACGGGCTTCCTTGCACCATATCTGCAAAGTAAATCATGCATACAAATTCCTAGGACAAAAATTTAAGGGTTGTACTACCTATATGAAAACCCAATAGCTGAAATTCTCGGTGTTGTCAGTCAATTTCATAATAATCTTGAAGATCTGGTAGGTAATTGGCTGCAATTTGATAAATTGGATAGGTAGTTCTATGTTTTTTTCAATGATTTGTAGCTTGAGGAGAAAGAATAGAAAACTATCCAATTTAGAAAGAATTTGATAGATCTGCAATAGTTCTATGCATTTTTTAGCAAATTTATCAATTTTCCAACAAGAATTTTTTTTTATCTTCGTAATCTCAATTTTTGTCTCTATTTCAATTATAGATTTAATTTTCAACAAATTAGATTGAATTCTTTGTGCTCTAATGACTGGCTTGTCAAACATAATGTGAGGGTATAACCAAATATTTTTTTGGAAGAATTACAGTACATGGAAACAATTTGTGTTGGCCATTTTTAGTACAGGTCTCTGGAGTAGATTGTGTTGGGAACTTGGGAAAGGAAACACAACCAACAATAGTTGGAAATAATTAATTCAAGTTTCATAAGAGGATTAGAGAAGCGATGATTCTCATAAAGCTTTTAGTGACTGATGAAATGCTTCCAGAAGTGCAGACTAGAAGAGATGTTGCAAATATTTGGAAGCCACTAAAGGATTTACATGAAACTTCAAATCAAAGTAGAGCCTTTTTCCTTAAAACTTTAATATTTAAAAAAAAAATGTATTTAAGTGGGACTTTACAAGATCAATTGCTGACAATAAAAGGCCTTGATCCAGGTCGTTTCCAGGTGCACGTTGGGGACAACAGTCATCTAAATGATTCGAGCACTATTATGTCAGAATATTAGAAAAAGAACAAGGAAAGCAGGAATTACACTATATCGACAGAAAGTAAGAACACAGACAATATGCAAGAATTCGAACCAATTTCTATTATTACTTCTTCTCTATGAAGGTGTTGTAAGGGATTATGCACCTAATAATCGTAGGTCGGGGGTTACCAACATACTCAAACACTTGCAGACAATTGACTTCTAAAGTGCAGAATAGGAAATAGGAGGGTTAGAGGAACTTACTTGTTAAACGAAGTTCGATCCTTGCTAGTCCTCTTCCAATCTACTCCACTTCCAAAGTCTTCAAGGTTCACTCCTATTTCACCTATTCAGAGACAACCTTCCAGATACAGAGTGATTCATATATATATATTAACAGGTTAGATAAATCAAATATGAAATACTGAAGCATAAACAATTATCAAACCAAGATACATGAGACACATGTGGAAGAAGTAATCTCTTTATTATCAATAATGAGAAAGTTCAGAGTACAACCAAACGTCTGAGACAAGGACTCCTCTGTCACCAAAGGATTCTGAGTTTCACTGCTCCAAAGACTTCTGTGAACAATCCACCAGCATAACTTTGCTCTCAAAGTGTAAGTCCCTACAACCTTCCCCAAGGCCTGTATTTATATGGGTGAAATAAGCAGTTCTCGAAGGTTGGGGAAGTTGTAGCAGTTACGGAGATTAAGTAAAATGACTTAACTAAACTCCCATTAGCGCGTGATTTTGTGTTTTCATGTTAAGAGGCACATTCGCAGGTATGTAGTAGAGCAACCCGCTAATGATTCGCGACTCTGTATAAGCACAACCCGTGAATACAAGGATTCGTGACTTGCTGTAAGGGACACTCGCGAATGACTCGCAAGTTGTCTATAAAGAGAGTCACGAATACATCTCAACATGGAAAAATGGCAAAGTAACTAGCTGGATGAAGGTAGAATGTATTTCATGACAAGACAAGCTATAGTGTTAAGGGAAAACCTCTATCCATAAGTGTCCTTTTGTGTGCCGACATGAGGGATATCAGCACTCGGACGGAGAGGTGCCACTCGGGTGTATAACAAATTCCCCATAATGTGTGAGGTCAGAGGGGAACGGTGGCCGAAATACATTATAATCTTTAACTCGGGAGAAACTCAGAATTCCAATGGAGCAGAGAGAGTACCTGAAACAAATACATAATAATGTGATATACAAAGTTACATCTAAGGATGCTATGTTCAATTTACTGGAACACTAGCTCCTTTACAAGATTTGATTACATCATATGATACGGGTAGAAACCACGTATGTTACAAAGGTGGATCGAAGCCATAATACAATAATGATGAGTCTTCAAAGATATGGGAGCTGGATATCAGAATAGAACATGGTCTTGTGCAACTTAGTCCAAAATGAGGGACTAAGGTCTTCATAAATGATCCCAAAGAACCAGTACAATCCAAGCCATGTGAATAAGGGTAAGCTGAAGTCGAACATGGAGAGGATTCAACAGTTTGTCAACCAATAAGTGATAATTGACAACTGAAGCAAAGGAGTTCACCAATGATGGAAGTGAATCCAAAGGTACTATCGTCAAAAATCTAGGTCTTCATCATCAAGAGGTCCTGAAATAGAACCATACTGTGAAAAGGAAGGCAATAGATCCTCCAACAGATCACAAGAGTGACTAGGAACTGGGAAAAAGAAGGGAGACACAAGTAAAGGGATAACAGATATAACAATGATGGGATCAGGTGATAGGTCAGACATTGAGTATAGTCCTTGAACAGTGAGCACGACATAGAGATGACCCAAGGCAGCATACAATGGATAGATAGAACAACTAGACTTATCTGTCATGTAGGAGACATGATCAGATTCCCCAGGTGTAATGGACAAGAGCAGGAGTCAAAACTCAAAGTGATAGCTGAACACAAGTGTATACTGAAACATGGATATCGGAAAGCAAAGAGTGCTATGTTCATGGATGACATCCTGCCATTACTGAAAACAAGAGAAAACTTCTTCCTTACCTTCCCTGTTAAGTTTTAACGAGTCCAGGAAAGTAAACTCGGTTCCCTCTTCATTTTTTAACAAGCTTGAAGAGATGGGAAAATAATGCTTGATACACTAATCCGTGGATTTAATGAGCCTGAACTAGTACATGCTCATGCGGTATTTTCACATTTAGAGAGTCTGTAAATGCCAAAGAAGACTCTAGGGGGGTCCTTTTTCGTCCAATTTAGTCTCCTAAGGCCGAAAAAGTATAAAGGCCGAAAAAGTATAAAACGAACCACAAAAGAACTCTCTTAACTTTCGAAGAAGAAAAGGTGAACCTTTTTCGTACTTAGTCGGGAAGGTCCGAAAAAGGTTAAATTACCACCTACCCAATGCTCCTTCCAAAACAGCATAAAATAGCTTGAGTTTTATGAGTGTGAAGGAAAGCAAGATCATTTGGAAAGATCCATTTGGTTACGAGAAATGGGGCTTACAACGATAAACTCGTTGCTTTGTTCTTGAGTGTTTAACGAGCATGACAAAGACACAAAGTACACTCGAAATCTTTTTCATGTTTGGGTCCAGAGCACGAAAAAGAGAAAACTAAGCTCAAACCGGGTGTTCCTTTTCCGTAAATTTAGTCCCTCAGGTTCGGAAAAGTGATAAACCTATACCTGAGAATACTCTTCTCAATACCGAAGAAAAGAGAGTGATCATTTCTCATATTATTCCACATGGTCCGAGAAAGAGATAACCTACCACCAATGCGCATGCCCATTCACATATTCTTAACGAGCTTGAACGGACGAGATAACTCGGCAGTCAAGTCTGTTTTGAAGGATTCAAACCTGGGCCTAAAGAAACTCCATAAGGTTGGGGAGTCCTATGAAGGGATAGCTTGTAAAAAGAGATTCATAAGAAGCTCTATTTAGCATGAAAAATAGCTATGAGGAAACCCCTGGGCCTGAAACAGTGACGGAATGAGTACCAAAGGATGGCAATGGCATATAAGGATGATACTCATGAAAAGGGATCCTAGCCATGGAAGAACAATGGTAGAGACAAGGGACTAATGGCTTAAAATACCATAGTCTGTGGAAAAAATGTTGATTACTAAGGTTAATGTGGAGTGATAAAATGCCAACATGTGTTGGAAAGAGCAAAAACCACCCTATAGAAGCATCAACACTTCGTAAAAGCTGGTAAACCTGTTCCAAGGCACAAGGAGGGTGAAATTAGTCAATTGACATTTCAAACTATATAAAAAGACCCACTTTACGAAATATTATTTCTATAAATAGTTTGAAAATTAAAACATTTCATACCATTTGCACTTTTTGAACCAAAAAGGAAAGTTTACCCTCTATCTTTGATTGATCGCCGTGGACAATTGGACTGTTAGATTCAGAATCCGTCAGCTTCAGGTAAATCTACACCCTAAGCTCTTCAATTTGATCCAAACAAATTTTTAATTTAATGGTTAATTCAGTATTTTTCATCAACCTAAATTATGGCAAAATGCATTCGCGGGTTGCAAGGCATGAAAGTCACGAATGCGCATTTCATTCGCAAGTTTCTCAACAGGAAAGTCGCGAATGAATCACGACTTGTCCCAATGGACAGTCGCGAATGCTGCACAATAGGGAAAAGCTTTAAAAATATGCAAAAAATTTTAAAATTTTATGATGGAATACTGAATCAAATTATGTGTTCTTTTTCAGGAAAAACATGGTGCTGGAGTGGAGAGAGAGGGAACATGAAATGATGGATCAAGCGGCTCTCTAAATCTTGCCTACTATCCAAGAATTGAGGACTAGTGGGCTTCTCAAGTTCTTTTGCACATCGCCCATGCGGGCCAATGTCCGCATATTAGAGTTCTTAGTCCATTACTGGGACCATGACCTGGGGATGTTCAATATCCAAGGTGAGACTTTGGAGCTTACCGTACAAGACATCTACTTCATAACCGGGTTGTCACAACAGGGAGCACCGGTGAACCTAGAAGGCATTGGCAGGGGTGGAGACCCCTTGAGTGTCCAGAACTATGTCGATGTATTCTGCAGGCCGGGTACTCAAAAGAAAGGCAGCAGCGTTCTCATTGCAGATATTCAGGATCTTACACTTCAGGTATTGGCCAATACTATTGTGAGACTTTCGAGGTCAACAAGGTTGCATATGGCCACCAGGACTTAGATGAGAGTGGCGGTGGATTTCTTTAGAGGTACTCTTTTTTATTGGTGCATGGGAATTGCCCCGATAATGAAGAGGCAATTATCCGACTATAGGAGGGGAAGATGGAAGAACTTCAGCTATGCGAGTATACTGGTAGCGGTCTTCTTTGAGAGAGTGCCAGCTATGAGCCCTGCTATACCATTACAGGTACGTCATCCACGGCAGCCGAGGCTGAGCCGGTGGGGAGATATATTCCTCCGTCAAGGAGGAGGAGACGTAGTACATAGCATGTATGATGATGATTTCTATACATGGTGGGAACGGCAAGTGCCGGCGTTGGAGCAGTTTCCATACGCCGGGTTAGATTTCTGAGGTGATCCCGACCTAGTCCTCCCTCCAGGAGGAGCATGGGGAGAGATGGGTAAGTATTTTTTATTTTTTATCATTATCAAATTTTTATGGATTTTCAAATGATAGGATATATACATATCCACAAGTCTAAACCCTATTTATGTGTCAAAATGCAGATATTGGACCGGTCTACCCTGAAGGGCACCCACGTACCTTTGTACGTCCTGTTGCAGGGGGAGACCCAAGATTGATCAGATTACTCGAGATGAAGCTAGGCAGGCTGACCGAGCGAGTACCTATGATACGGATAGAGCACCTCCCTGTAGCTATGCAGGAGTTTGTAGTTGGGGTTCCACCGGCCTAGCTACGTCTTTTCAGACAAGTAGCTAGGGACGTACTTGTATACAGAGATGCGGTGGAGGCTGCTGAAGCTGAGGAGGTTGAGGAAGCCAGGGGGCATAGAGATCATGGGGACCAAGGAGGTCCCAGTGGCCATGGCGGGCAGGCTTAGTTCTAGGGCATTTTGATGGATGATGATCCACATTTTTGTATATTTTGTACATGACAGGATTTACGGATCAGACTTGACCTATCTATGACAGATATTTACATATATATATATTTGTGTTTGGTTGTCAGCTTATTTACAAATGTTTCTTATATGTTTGCTGTATATTTTATAAAATGTGTGTGAGATGCCAGTCCAAAATATAATTAGCATATGCATCAGTTAATGAATTTTGGTTTCGTGGAATGTGATTGAAAGTAATTACTTCAAAATGTCTTTCCAATAAACGAATTTGCATAAACTGACGTAACAATGTAGGATTACGCACCTGATAAGCTCGATTGAGCTGGGAAACAACCAACTGAGAATCCAAACGGACTTCAAGCTGGGTAATGCCTCATGACAAAGCATCCCATAGGAGCTCAATTACAGCCCTATACTCAGCAACATTATTAGAAGCAGGACCTAGACAAGCGCCGCCCGCGGCAACAAGCTGTCCTGAGGGGGAATAGATAACCCATGCTGCCGAAGCCAGGTTACAAGTGTGACGGTTGGCGCCATCAGTGAAACCTACATACATCTCGGAAGACATCTACAAAAACCAGCAGATAGTATAAAAAATGAAACTGACAACCTAATGTACATAAAAATACATACACTAATATACAAGAAAAAGTGCTAAGCCTAAGCGTAGTACTTCTTCAGGTAGAGCCCATTTCTAGGCTCAGGCAGCTTATTCCCATCATAATCCACTAATTCATATGTGCCTTTACTCAAAAATTTAGACACAACATAGGGTCCTAACCACATAGCCTTGAATTTTCCTGCCCCCAAAGGTTCTTTATCTTGGTCCCAGAGCAAGACAAGTTCCCCTTCAGAGAAAACCCTAGGTTTGACAGTTTTATCGTATTGAGATTTAACCCTATTCTTATGAGCCTGATTTGTAGTCAATGAATCTCTACGTTGTTCATCAAGGTGTTCTAAATGGAGCAACTGTTCCTCAAGCTCAGTCGTGTCAGGTAGCACATGAATAGCTATCTACAAGGATGGGATTTCGCATTCAATCGGCGTAATAGCTTCCACCCCGTGAATGAGTTGGAAGGGGGAAAAACCTGTAGCAGTCTTTACATTGGTTCGATAAGCCCAAAGAGCAGGATATAACATGATATGCCAATTCAAGCGGGCTGCATCAATAGTACGTTTAAGGATAGTTTTTAAAGTCTTGTTTACAGCCTCAATCTGACCATTTGCTTGCAGATAATATGGAGAAGAATGCTCTTGTTGAAATCCGAGCATGGTGGTCAGTTCTGTCATCATGTGATTTTGGAAATGACTACCATGGTCAGTGACAATCACTTTGGGAATACCAAACCTAGCAATAATCTGATTAAACACGAAGAAAGCTGTTGTTTCCCCATTGTCTTTGAAAGTAGGCATTGCCTCTGCCCATTTTGTGAAATAGTCAACAGCGACAATGATGTATTTATGCCCCACAGCCGAGGTTGGGTTGCATGTCATATAATCGATCCCCCATTTCATGAAGGGGCCTACCGAGACAACAAGAAATAAGGGAGCAGGATGTGACCGCATTTTCCTGGTGTAAATCTGACACGGATGACAGCGTTTGACTGCTTCCACACAATCTTTAAAGATGGTGGGCTAGAAATACCCGGCACGTAAGATCTTCTGGGCCGTTTCTAACCCAGATAAATGACCCCCACACGCTCCTCTATGGAAATCATTTAGGACAATCTCCGCTTCCTCATGAGTAAGGCAGCGACGGAAGACGGAATCTACCCCTCGTCGATAGAATGTATCTCCTATAATGAGGTAGTTTTTAGCATGAAGCTGTAACTTGCGTCGGTCTTCCCTAGAGTAAGCGGTAGGATACTTCAAAGTCTGGAGATATATAAGAATATCTCCGTACCAAGGATCAGAGGTGGATATGAGGAAGATGTCCTCATCTGGGAATGAGTCATCCTCAAACACCTAATAATCGTAGGTCGGGGGTTACCAACAAACTCAAACACTTGCAGACAATTGACTTCTAAAGTGCAGAATAGGAAATAGGAGGGTTAGAGGAACTTACTTGTTAAACGAAGTTCGATCCTTGCTAGTCCTCTTCCAATATACTCCACTTCCAAAGTCTTCAAGGTTCACTCCTCTTTCACCTGTTTAGAGACAACCTTCTAGATACAGAGTGATTCATATATATATATTAACAGGTTAGATAAATCAAATATGAAATACTGAAGCATAAACAATTATCAAACCAAGATACATGAGACACATGTGGAAGAAGTAATCTCTTTATTATCAATAATGAGAAAGTTCAGAGTACAACCAAACGTCTGAGACAAGGACTCCTTTGTCACCAAAGGATTCTGATTTTTACTGCTCCAAAGACTTCTGTGAACAATCCACCAGCATAACTTTGCTCTCAAAGTGTAAGCCCCTACAACCTTCCCCAAGGCCTGTATTTATATGGGTGAAATAAGGCAGTTCTCGAAGGTTGGGGAAGTTGTAGCAGTTAGGGAGATTAAGTAAAATGACTTAACTAAACTCCCATTAGCGCATGATTTTGTGTTTTCATGTTAATAGGCACATTCGCGGGTATGTAGTAGAGAAACCAGCGAATGATTCACGACTCTGTATAACCACAACCCGCGAATACAAGGATTCGCGACTTGCTGTAAGGGAGACTCACGAATGACTTGCGAGTTCTCTATAAAGAGAGTCATGAATACATCTCAACATGGAAAAATGGCAAAGTAACTAGCTGGATGAAGGTAGAATGTATTTCATGACAAGCCAAGCTATAGTGTTAAGGGCAAACCTCTATCCACAAGTGTCCTTTTGTGTGCCGACATGAGGGATATCAGCACTCGGACGGAGAGGTGCCACCCAGGTGTATAACAGAAGGCTAGTTGATTGTTACAATAATGTACATGTATATATAGAATGCTAAGACGCTTGCGTGACTACCCATTATGTTCAGTTACAAGAATTTATAACGGTTCAAGAGTTCAACCGTCATAGATGACAGAGAGTCAATCTGTCAATGTTCAAAAGGTGCTGACAAGGAATGTTAAGATATTGTATGTCAAGTGCAGAATATGTCGAGATTTGTCAAGGTTAGTTGTGTCAAAGTTTGGACTTGTCAAAGCCGATGTTGAACCTGTCGAACCATCCGATTAGTCAAAGTAGTCGAAGTGCTAAAATTTGTCAAAGTTCAAAAACATGCCAACTGTTGGTTGGATCATTCCTCCTTCCTTAAGAAATAATGGTATCCATTGTGTATTCATTTAGGTGAGGAAACTTGTTGGCTACTTCAATAGCAGAGTACCATTTTCCTTGTACAGGTAGTTGTCTAGCTTTAGCCAGTTGAAACAAGGGAATGGATTCCCTCCTTGTATGGCGTATGCGTCGTCCCACAATGGTGTCACAAAGAAGAGGTTCATGAAAATATAGATGGATGTCTTTGGGTTTTGTTGTCTGCAAGTCATTCTATTCCAACAATGGTGCATAGTATGGTTGAAGAAGATCTACATTGAAAACTGGATATAGGCCAAGGCATGCAGGAATGTTGAGTTGAAAATCATTTTCACCAATCTACTTAAGGATACTGTATGGACCATATCTCAAAGGTCTTAACTTTCTATGTGGACCAGTGAAGCGCTCCTTCTTTAGATGTAACCAAACCTAGTCGCCAATTTTGAATGAGTGAGGAATACGATGCTTGTCGGGTTGGGCCTTAGCTTTTTCATTAGCTCATTGCAACATTTCATGTGCTTGCTTCTAGATTTTGTAGATTTGATCTCTGAACTTGAATTCTTTCTCCACTTCTCATCCTTCGAATTCGATGTCATTCAACTGTGTCGAGGAACTGATCAAGTTGATGGGAATTGAGGGTACAAATCCATAATAGCTCACAAATGGACTCTTTCCCATATAATTGTTTTGAGAGCAATTATAGTTGTGATGTATGTATGGATGGATGCCATCCCATGTTTGACGATGCTTGTGGTTGTACATGTGAAGTAGTTGTACTACCAAGTGATTTCCAACTTCCATATGCCTTTATGTCTGCGGATGGAAGGATGTCGAAAAATAAATTCTCATGTCGAGATGTTTCCATAGAGTTTTCCAAAAGGTGCTGAAAAATATAGCATCTCTATCAGAAATAATGGTTGTTGGGAGGCCATAATTTTTCCACACATGTTCGAAGAAGAGCTGAGCAGTATGTTGTGCTGTCGTAGTCTTCTTGCATGGTATGAGGATAAACATCTTGGAAAATATGTTGACTACTACTAATATTGTTTCATGCTGATGTTTCGTAGTAGAATATCCTTTCAAGTAGTCCATAGAAATAGATTCCCATGGTCGACTAGGAACTGGAAGAGGTGTGTACAGTCCTTGTTGTCGATTCGATGGTTTAGAAATGACATAAACCACACATGATCGAATGTAATTGTTGAAGTCAGATTTAAGTGAAGGCCAGTAAAAATACTTTTGGGGGATAAAAAGTGTTTTTGCTACTCCAAAATGTCCTGCAGTATTTCTATAGTGCGCATCCCAAATGATCTTTTGTCGATGCTCACTCGTCAATACAAAAATCTGTCCAAGCTTGTATAGCAAGGTGTCCTTCAAGAAGTATTAAGTAGTAGAAAGCATGTCAATCTGAAGTTGTCGATAATTTTTTGAGAAATCACAATCTACTAAATACAATTGTGCCCAAGTAGTGGTGTCGTAACCCTCCATACTCATCACTGTAGACAGTAGAGTAATGGGTGGTTGGTTCAGACAATCAGTTACGGAATTATATTTTCCTTTCTGATACTTAATTACCAACTAAAATTGTTGCAGGTAATTAATCCACCTGATTTGTCGGTTTGTCTATAGTTTCAACTAGGACGGAGCGAACTGCAATATATGGTCATTGAGGATGACCGTTTCCTTGCCAAGAATGTAGTGTCTCCATTGTTTAAGAGCTTGCACAATGGTGTACAACTCTTTTTCATATGTCAAATACCTTCTAATAGTGTCATTGAAAGTTTCAGAATGAAACAATACTGGGTGACCTAATTGATTGATCACTGCGCTAAGAGCATAGTCCGATGCGTCTGCTTCAATCTCAAAATACTGATGCAAATCAGGTAACACAAGTACTAGCGTAGTACAAAGCTTGTTCTTGAGTTGTTCAAAATATTGTTGTTGTGCTGATGTCTATTTGAAGACAGTTTTCCCATTTCCTTTAGTCAACTGATTCAAAGGACATGCGATGTGACTGAAGCCAAGTATGAACTGTTGATAGAAATTCTCCAAACCAATAAAATTCTTAGTTCATGAATTTTTTGAGGAATGGGCCACTCTTTGAGGATCTGTACTTTTTCTGGGTTGACATGAATGCCTGTAGAGTCAATTAAATACCCCAAATATTTGATGTTGGTCATCGCAAATGAGCATTTGTTAATGTCTAGATATAGTCGATGTTGTTGGAGAGTGTCAAAGACTTGTTGAATTTGTTTGACATGTTCTTCCCATGATCGACTCAAAATCAAGATATCGTCAAGATAGACAATGAACACTTACCGATGAAAGGTCATAGAAGGTCATTCATATATCTCATGAAGGTTACAGGCGCATTGGTTAAGGCAAAAGGCATGACTAACCATTCAAACAATCCTTACTTGGTCTTGAAATTCATTTTCCATACATCAGTGGACTTGATCAAAATTTGATGGTATCCCAACTTGAGGTCAACTTTCGTAAAGAACTTAGCATCTTTCAAACTGTCAATGAGTTCATCTATCCATGGAAGAGGGTATTTGTTCTTTACTAAAATTTTGTTGAGAGACCGATAGTCGATGCACATGCACCAAGTCCCATATTTCTTTGGAAATAGGATGACTGAACTTCCACAAGGAGAATAGTTGGGATGGATATGACCCTTATCGATCAAATCCTAGATTTTCCTGCGAATCTCTTCATTCTTAAGAATGGATCTTCTGTAAGAAAATGCGTTAGGTAATGAAGAACCAGGAAAATTTTCAATAGATTATTTTACCTAACAATGCATAGGTACTTCGTTCGGATCTTGAAATACGTTCTAGTGTTCCTCAAGAATGTTGTCAATCTATTGTTGTTGTGGAGCGCTACCCTGGTCGATGAGTTGACTCGTGACTGCAGTATTTCTAAAATGTTGAGGCTTTTATCATAATTAATGTGAACTTTTGAGCATGATTGATAAGCTTATTTGTTTGTTTTCTAGATATCATAGCAACCATTGATGTGGATTGTCGCTCTGGTATGCCGTACCACTGATTTCAGATTCTGATAATCACCTTTTGAGGTCGTGACTGATATGTACTGTATCGATCCCACAAGTAAGGTTTCCCAAACACAACATCGACTATGAAAAGCGGTGCCACGTCACATAGTACTTCATCTTCAAAAGGATTAATGAAGTAGGTGAGTCTGCACTGGCATGTGATTCTTAGTTCTTGTCCATCCTTCATCCAACCGATATTGTAAAGATGAGGATGTGGAGTTGTGACAAGACCTAATTTCTTCACAAGATCTTTAGAAACGAATTTCTTCTGGCTCCCATTATCCACAATCATATGTAATGGATTTTTCTGAACCCATATCCGTGTATGGAACAGGCATTCTCGTTCCTCCTCATCAATGAAATTTGAGGTTTTCGAAGTGGTCAAGGTTGAAGCTAAGAGGGTTTCTACATCTGGATCAAGTTCTACTAGTTTTCTATCGGACATGTCGGATGTCGACAATTTTTCCAAAAATATCTTATGAGCTTAGCATTCTGATGTATCATGCCATGTTGAATGGTGATAATCACACCATTTCTTGGTAGGAGCTTGTTTTTTGTGGTCCCTCTTCTCTTTCTAAAAGTTATTCTTTTGATAATCAGGCTTTGCTAAATTTGGCTAAGAAGGGTTCTTTAACTTGTCAGAGTCAATTGATGACTTCTTGTCAGATGCTCGAGCTGTTGGCTTGTTTGAGAAATGTTCTTTTCCTTTTTTTTTGGATTCAAGATTGCTGGCATAATGAAATGCATACGCAAGTATACTAACAATCAGAAAATCCATCTCTTGCTGAATATATGGGGATAAACCGCTGGCATACTTCAAGACAAGTAATTTATCTTCTTCTTGGACGCCAAGTCTAGCCATGAGTCGATAAAAATCGTTGGTATAACTCTGCACATACTGGTATTTCCACTGCCTTAGCTACTGCCACTTCTTATACTGTTGTTCAAGATAATTGGGTGGGTAAAACTCCTTTCGAACATACTTGACAAATTTTAGCCATGTTTCTATGGGGTTGCCTTCTTTTTCCATCTTTGTCGATAAATTTTCTCACCAGCAGTGTACAGAGGTTGACATCTTTAAGGATGCAATGGTAATATTTTCCACTTCGGAGAGTTGTTTCATAGAGTAGTCTGATTCCAGTTGTTGTACCTAATTGTCAACGAATTCCATGTGAATCTTTCCTTCAAGATTCGATATGTCTAGATTCATTTTCACTTTGAAGGGGTTGATATTATCGGAGTGAGGTCGCATAGAGGATTCCCCGTAGTTCGAAGTGAATCACATGAGAATCTCGTTGAACTAGGAAAAAATATCGACCCGCTGGCGAGCCAGCACTTTTTCTATTAGTTGTTTTGTCTTTCTAGTTGCATGTCTATTGTCCATTTCTTCGGCCATCTTTTTTGAATTCAAAGGAAGTGTCTGCTTGTTTTCATGAGTTTGCGAGAGTGTTTGAACAAGAATGAGTTAAATAACTTCGATGAAAGTGTTGATGTAAGTTAGGCTCCGCACAAGATCAAGCTCTGATACCAATGATCTAGGTCATGCCCAGGTGCACACTGGGGACAACAGTTGAATGAATGAGTCAAGCACTATTATGGCAAAAGCTTAGAAAAAGAACAAGGAAAGCAAGAATTACACTATATGATAGAAATTAAGCACATGGACAATATGCAAGAATTCGAATGAATTTCTATTATTACTTCTTCTCTATGAAGTTTGGTTGATTGTTAAAATAATGTACATGTTTATATTCAATGCTGAGATGGGTGACCCACCCTTACATTCAGTTACAATAAGTTATAACGGTTCGAAATTTCAATCATCGCAGACGACAGAGATTCAATCTGTCGATGTTCGACGAGTGCCGACAAGGCATGTCAAGATGTTGTATGTCGAGTGCAAAATCTATTGAGATTTGTCGAGTTTGTTTGTGTCTAGGTTTGGACTTGTCGAAGCCGATGTTGAACCTGTCGAAGCAGTCGAGTAGTCGAAGTAGTCGAAGTGCTATACTTTGTCAAATTTCAACAACATGCCAACTCCTGGTTGGATCAGACCTTAAGAAATAGTTGAATTCCATTGGGTTAAAAATGTAAGAAGACATGGTAGTAATGAATCTCAAGAGTTTAATAGAATATTTGATCCTTTTATTAAAACCCTAAATATTATTTCCAATGGTGTTGGCATGAAGTTTGATGACTGAGAAATAAGCTCTTGTTGCAGGATAGGTGGAAAAAACAATTTGGAGGCAGAAACAAGAATGAGTTCAAAATGGATTCGGCATCCAACTTCAAGGGAAAATGCAAGATTGCTAAGAATGAAGGAAGAAATAGAGAAGGAAACAACAACACAGATACCTCTCATGGTCAACACTCAAAAGTATTTCCAATTTTATCATTGTGGAAAGCTAGGCCATGTAAAGAAAGATTGCTAATAACAATTATATGATGAGAAGCATAACATAAGGTCAGAGAAGCAAACCAATGTTGTAGAACATTTGGAACAAAAACAATGTAAAATTTAGAAACAAACTTGGTATAGTTTCTAAACTAACCATTATAGAAGAATGTGAGAGTTATTTAGTTAAAAATGGTCATCTACACTATAGGCTTGGGTATATTGACTTCTTAACTTGGTATAATTCATGATTTAGTGTTGGAATCATAGGTGATTTGATTATTGAAATACCACATATGCTTTCTCAACCATAATGAGATCAGAAACCCTATGATTAATATTAATGGTAGATGGCTCACAAAGTTATGGGGTTAGGACTCAACTTAAGTTTCTGCGAATGTGGGGATCCTCTGTGAGCTTAGTAGAAGTCTCTAGAAACTGAGGATTTATTCCATAGATTCTCTAACATTATAGAAATTCCTATTGCTCAATGTTTGAAATTAAAATCAACAAGAGGCGATGTGAGTAATCCTACTAGGAATACTTCACCTTCATCACCTTCCTTAATGGAATGTTTTCCACACTCTACATATATGAAGGAATGTTTGATTACTTTCAAAATATTTGATGAACACCTCACCCACAAACCATTTGACAAATTTCCAAGGGACTTCTCCCAGCTACCATCGTCTGGCTTGTAATTTACCCCATAGTGAAGTGAGTTGTAGGGTATTTTCCCCAATGACCTATTTGTTCATTCAAAGTAATCCTAAAGGAGCATCTAAGAAATTGGAATATTCACTTAAATTCTTAATATGCTATCCATGGGTGAAGAAGACTAAGTTCCTTGAGCATTTAAAGTCCTTAATCAAAACAAGAGAAGTCATCCCAGGGATTTTTCTTTAAAAACAAATCAATTTAATACAAGTCAAGACTCAAAATAGTATGGCTGTTAGTTGTTACCAATATGGGTGTTCTGCGAAGTCAAATCGCACCCCCAAAGGTCCCCCACAAACTACAAACAAAAGGGGATGATTTCATGACTAAGATAGAGGAAATATGCTCAAAGGAATAAGACACTAAATGGTCCTGAAGAACAACATCTCGTGCCTCAAAAAAATAACTCAACAAGTGGCTACCATAAATCATTACGAGTTACCAAAGATTAAAATCCTGGTACCACTACAAGATCTTCGCATGTCAGGACAAACTCGATGAGCATCCTCCTTTTTGACATTTCATTGTTGGTTAATGGTTTGTTTCTTTGAAATTGTATGCTTAACTCTAGCTCCTGAACTAATGTTATGACATTGGAAGTGATTAATGCATTAGGATTGAAAATTTCTAGACCTTCCATAAATGTACAAGCAATGGATTCTTGAGAAGTGCAGGTATGTAAGGTCATCAATGAACTCGAGGTTTGGTAGAAGAAATATTCAGGAAGGGGATTGACCAAGTATTAATCTATCACAATAATCTAGGGACTAAACACAAGTCTCATCAAAGATTAATAACAATAAGGCATGAAAATGGTGTAATTGTACTACAAAATGAGTAGTCCCTCTGTATATTCACATAAAGAATGAGTAATACAATACAATGATCATGTTGCAAGCATGAATGACAAAGAAATTTGAATTGAATGAGTGAGTCTATCTTAACGGAATGTAAGCCACAGTCAACACTCAAGTTAACCACTGATCAAAACCTTAATTGACTCAACTAAGCCCTAACTGAAGTCGGAGTGCAATAAATAATTGAGTCTAACTGAAAGTAGCTCAGACACATGTCACTGCAAGCCAACCAACAAGTGGTAGCACATCAATGACTCCAATGAACCCCAATGAGGTTAACTGAAGTGTAACTGACCATCAAAAGCAGTTGGAGGTGTCCCTGTTGACTCCAGTTCATTAAATAATCAATTTAATGAAGGAAGGTGCCTTCACTACTCTGTTTAACTGATTGTAACCATCAGTTAGCAATATGGGGCATTAATGACACTCGGATCACCCCCGAAGTGCTCTAGTTATCCTCCTTGACTAAAGGTAGGCGTGGCTGTGAACTTGCTGATGTCATCTAGTGCTCCTATGATGTCGATTAAGTCAATAAAACTTAGGATAGTGGTTTAACTAGGCCAAATTGACCAAAATGAGTGTGTATGGTGGTAAATGTCTCCAACACCCCCCCTTAAGCTATAATCAAGAGGAGTAGAAAACATAAAGTGCATATTAATGCTAGGGCCTCGAAAACAAAGTCCATAGCTCACCTTGTACAATAAAGTAACTACTTAATATAACCAAGGAAATGGGGAAAACCTCATGGGAAAAATACCCCCCCCCCCCCAAACTAAGTAGTAAATCAAGAAATTTTTGGTTCTTCTATGCAGCAACATATTGATATTGTGCATGTGAACCTATGAATCCAAACTAAATGAATATGTCTGGAGGAATGATCCACTTTGGAAGAATAACAATGCACTTAACTGAATCATAAATATAAACAGCTGCACGGTGAAAACTAGACCCATGTAGAGTCGCTGAAACCATCTGAAGAGAGAGCAAAGGTTCTTGAGGATTTGAACCATGTGTGGAACACTCAAGAAACTGATATTTTTCAGCCTTGAACAGAAAACCATGAGTGGTAAAATCACCCCCAATTCTTAGGATCAAGTGTCCAAGCAGATGCAGAATGTCTTCCTCTTTACTAGTTCTGTGAGGAGATGAGCATGTAACCAAAGGTAGAGAAGCCCTGGGACTATGGAGAGCAAATGCTTGAGATACATAATCTGATGTAGCTTCATAAATATCTAATAATTCAAAAAATAAAATATCAGCAACCTCATATGAGGAAACTAACACCAAATCCCCATCAGCAGATTTGAAGAGAAAGTGCGGTACTTGATTTTTCACACCGGAATTGGTGAGAGAAGCTACAATCATGACTGAAAGCTCTTGGAATTTAAAATATGAACCAAATAATATCATATAATAAATTAAATCAAATCTAAATAAGTTCACAATAGATCCAAAACTATGAAATGAAATCAAACCCCCAGCAGCAGTTTTGTAGGAGACTTGCGGTACTTGTTTCTTCACACCGTTGATGAGAACAGCTACAAGCAGTACTGAAAGATTATGAATTTGATATATTAAACAAAGAAATATCAGATAATATCTAAATAATATCATATCAGATCCAATAATTTTAATATCAGATTCAAATAAATGGTTAACCGAGATGGTGGATGCACGACTTTCTTCTTCTTCAAAATTCTGAATTTTGGTGCATGCAATCCTGCAGGAATTTGCTGGAAGATATATATAATGGGGAGTGAATGAATCACTTTGGTAATCTGATATTTCTTCCAAAATATACAAGGTATCACATATTTTCACACTAGCAGCAACATTAGAGGGAGAAAAATCAAATTTCTCTTCACTTTCGGAAGCAATTACTGGCAAATTTTGCACAAAGGAAAATCACTGGAGAGTGTTTGCATGGAAGTGTAGCAATGTTTTTCTTCAATATCAGAGATTCTAATGTATTATTCTATTTCATCCATATGAGGATATGAGATATCAGATATCTCACAAACTTCCAGATCATCAGGAGAAGGAGTCACTACAAGGAGACTTTCTTCAATTCGAATTGACTGTGTAGAAGATTATGCTTCTTCTTCATCTTGAACAACTTCATCAAAGAGAGTAGAGGTAGAGAATTTTGAGTAAAGAACTCTTGTGGTGCTGCATTTGATCTCCAAAGTGCTATTATGATCCTCATTGTGCTTGCCAAAGGTTCTATCCAATTTTGTCCAAAGATCCTTTAGGTATTCAACAAAACCA
This sequence comes from Pseudotsuga menziesii, assembly GCA_001517045.1. NCBI lineage: Eukaryota > Viridiplantae > Streptophyta > Pinopsida > Pinales > Pinaceae > Pseudotsuga > Pseudotsuga menziesii. Next base: position 350,813 of record LPNX010342788.1, read on the forward strand.
ATAAGGTAGCGCAAGCTAGGAGAAAGGGCCAAACATATTGCTCCAAAATCTCTATCACCATCATTTAGCCAGTCATTCTCATTCTCATAAGAATATTTTCCAAGTCCAATAGACACCTCATATATACCTTTTTTCGTCAGAGATGCAATCATCTTCAACTTCCATTCTGAATAACTTGTGAATGGGGTGAGAAGAGGGACTGATGAGTCCATTCGAAGTTGTACCTGTCAAAACCTACAAATCACAACAAAAGGGGCACCGTAAGGCCAAATATCCTACACATTTTAGGCTTTCATCACACCCATCATAGTTGATCAAGCAAGCTTGACCAACAATTTCCTTACTTGGGGTATTAAGTGGTAAGCCTTGGCTTCTGGTGCAGTGCTGGAATTTTTGAGCTTTGCTCAATTTTTCATGCAAGATCTATCAAAAACCTTGTTTTTGAGAGATATGAGCTTTGTCCCACTGTGAGCTCTGATACCATATTAATCTATCATAGTAATCTAGGGACTAAACACAAGTCTCATCAAAGATTAATAACAATAAGGCATGAAAATGGTGTAATTGTGCTACAAAATGAGTAGCCTCTCTGTATATTCACATAGAGAATGAGTAATACAATACAATGATCATGCTGCAAGCATGAATGACAAAGAAATTTGAATTCCTAAGGAGGTCATTCGAATTGAATGAGTGAGTCTAGCTTAACTGAATGTAAGCCACAGTCAACACTCAGGTTAACCATTGATCAAAACCCTAATTGACTCAACTGAGCCCTAACTAAAGTCGAAGTGCAATAAATGACTAAGTCTAACTAAAAGTAGCTCAGACACATGTCACTGCAAGCCAACAAACAAGTGGTAGCACATCAATGACTCCAATGAACCCCGATGAGGTTAACTAAAGTGTAACTGACCATCAGAAGTGGTTGGAGGTGCCCCTGTTGACTCTAGTTCATTAAATAGTCATTACATAATAAATTTAATTAAGGAAGGAACCTTCACTGCTTTGTTTAACTGATTGTAACCATCAATTAGCAATATGGGGTATTAATGACACTCATATCACCCTTGGAGTGCTCCAGTTAGCCTCCCCAAATGTAGGAGAAGGATGAGTTAGCCTCCTTGACTGAAGGTAGGTGTGGGTGTGATCTTACTGATGTCATCTAGTGCTCCTCTAATGTCAATTAAGTAAATAAAACATAGGATAGTGGTTTAACTAGGCCAAATTGACCAAAATGAGTGTGTATGGTGGTAAATGTCTCCAACACCAAGGATGTCATATAGTGATCAATTTCCCCACCAAGTGGGGCATTATCTAGTCCAAAAATTGGGTTGTATCATACAGATGGATTGGTCCTACGCAAACATTATGGTTTCCAAGGGTTCTAAAGTCAAGTAGTTCAGAGAAAAGAAGATGTTGCACCATGTTGAAGAGTCAAAGGGACTTGAGCCATATTTAGAGTTCCATAAATATCTAGGGATTATTGAGTGCATCGCTTCCTTTGATTCCACTAATCATGAGAAAGAACCAAATTTTCAATTAGCTTTGATAATTCTTCCTAGTCCAAATTTCAAATTTGAAAGAGAACAACAACATTTCATCCATGCAGATTTGAATCGGCCAAATCCCAAGGTTGATTCAAGAAAAGTGGGAATAGATACTATTGTTGAAGGGGGAAAAACTTTTGTTCAACCATAAGACAATCTTCCACACTGCTTGATAATGACCCCACTCTCATTTGGTTATTCAGTATCATTCTCAGTTTGATTGTTGTTTGGATATAGATTTTAGTCATAATCTGGTTGAATTAAGGATCATGGAGGTATCTTAGAATTAGAATTTGAATGCCATTTAGATATTCAAGAAGATAGTTCTAATAATGTTTGTAGTAAATAGATGGAGAATTAAGATACAAATTGAACAAAACAAACCACGCAGGAATCGAACAAGTATTGCTCAGGAATTTACAATATCATTCACAATAATAATATCTAGTGTTACAATAGTTTCCATAGGAAAAGAATTCGAATGTAAGGGGTAGAAATTCGAATATCCCAAGTGGATATGATTGTAGATAACTGAATCTCTAACTCATGGTCTCTCAATAAATATCGAAGTCCAACATATCAACTCTCAGATGTCCAACAACTCAAACAATCAATGACAACTAGTTAACTCAGTGCAACTGAGTGTGGTAGGTGGGAAAAGGCGCCTACTATAAATGCAGCCATGAATTATCCATGCAAGGCATGCACTAGCTAAATAATTTTGAACTAAATTAAAGTAACTAGGGGATAATTAAGACTAACTAGTACTAACTCCAACTAATTGAAGTAGGTTGATGTCGGGACTCCCAGTGGCTCCTAAAATGTAGGGATTGGTCTAGGAGGTGCCCAAACTTATTCATGCACATGCAGTAAGTGTAAGTTAACCTCTAGCAGTGTTCCCCACACTCCAATGACTGGTACATGTGGCCCCATTAGGTCAAGTGGACCCAATTGTACTAGTGGACCCAAATAATTAATTAAGGTTCATAAGTTAGGCTAAATAATCTAATAGACAGTATGGTCAAGGGAGGATTAATAATCCTAACACCCCCCATGAATCCTAACTTGGAAAATTGTGGGCCCTGGTAACAAGACCATAGGTCACTCACATATAATCTAAGAGACATGAATACAAAATTCTACTTAATACAACTAAGGAAATAGGGGAAAACCTCTTGGAAAAAAACCCCCCCTCAAAATAAGCAGGAATACAAATTTTGAATAAAAACTTGTGAAACTTTTTTCTACCATTTGCAGCAGCATATTGATTCTTCTATGTAGGTGAACCTATGAATCCAAACAAATACTTATGTCTGGAGGAATATTCCTCTTTGGAAGAAGAACAATGTACTCAACTAAATCAGAAATATAAACAGCTGGACGGTGAAAACTGGACCCATGTAGAGCAGCTGAAATCAACTGATGAGAGAGAAATGGTTCTTGGGAATTCGAACCATGTGAGGAAAACCCAAGAAACTGATATATTTCAGCCTTGAACATCAAACCATGAATGGTAAAATCATCCCCAAGTGTTGGGAGCAAGTGTCAAGGCAGAAGCAGAATGTCTCCAACTTTACTAGTTATGTGAGGAGATGAGCATGTGATGAAATGGATAGGTGGAGAAGCCTTGGGAATGTGGAGAGGGAATGATTGAGATACAAAATATGAAATAGATTCATAAATAACCAATAATTCACAAAATCTAATATCAGCAACCTCATAAGAGAGAACTGACATCGAATCCTCAACAACAAAATTATAGGAGACTTGCGGTGCTTGATTTGTCACACCAAAATTGATGAAACCAGTTACAAGAAAAACTAAAATCTCTTGAATATTAAAACCTGAATTACATATTATCAGATCATAAAATAAATCAGATCCAAATAGATCCATATCAAATCCAAAACTTTGCTCCACCGAGATGGTAGATGCACAATTTTCTTCTTCTTCAAAATTCTGATTTTCGATGCATGCAATCCTGTGGGAATTTACTAGAAGCTCTAGATTAATGAGAGTGAATGGATCACTCTTATAATATGACATTATTTCCATAATATCAATGTATTACTTATATTCACACCATAATCATTATTATAGATAGAGAAATCAAATTCCTCTACCGGTTCTGAAACAATCACTGGTAAACTATGCAGAAAATTTAAAGAATTACTAGAGAGTTTTTGCAAAGAATAGAAGGAGTGATTTTATTCACAAACATAGATTCGAATGTCTTATTCAGGATCAACCATGTGAGGAGATGAGTCACTTCAACAATAATTTCTTCCATTCGAATTGACTGTAGGGAAAAAATATGCTTCTTCTTCATCTTCAACAATTTGTTTTTCTATAGGAGAGGGCATGAAATCATCATGCTGGATTTTATTTGAACCTCTATCAACATATAGGATTTTAGATTCATCTCCCATATGACTGCTAGGTCCTCCTGATAGACGAAAAGTGATGAAGGATTCCCTGGAAGCAACCATGTGGTTGGATGCTCCAGAATCTATCACATACGCCTTCGACGGAGAGAGGCTTGCATGCAAGCATATCTCATCTTCTTCATTATGCTCTTCATCATCTAACATCATTACTCTTCATGGAAGGGTAATATTTTTCTGTACACATAGAGATTTCATTTGGTCAAGGGTCTTCTTCATGCATGAGTCTTCTAGATGAAAACCCCTCATACAGTAAGGACACTTTTTATTTTTCTTCTTAGAGTCGGAGGCTCCTTCGGAATTTTGTTGATTCGAATCAGCTTCTTTTGGCTCCTTCTTCTTTGATTTCCCCTTTTCTTGCTCTTTGGAAGAGTCAGTAACTAGGAGAGATTTATCATTGGAGGTCTTGATGACTCCCATTTGAATCAACTTGTCTTGCTCCTTGATTAAGGACTTGGAAAAAGAATCTAATGGAGCAATTCTCCAATCAGGAAATATTTCCCACTTGGAATAAAATATGGAAAAAAATACAGAATACTCAGGGCCTAGTTTGATGAGTATGGAAAGGACATTATGCTCATCCTTCTAATCTATTCCGCACAATATGCATTGAATTACTAGAGACTTGAATTTAGTAAAGAATCGCTCAATAGTCTCAAACCTACTGGGATATAAAGATACCAACTCATTCTCTAGAATGTGCCCCCGAAGCTCATATTGTTTGTTAAAAAAGATATCAAGCTTATCCTAGGATTCCTTAGGAGTGATCAAGCCTTCTAGGTGGAAGAGGAGATCTCTGGAAATATAAGTACATAAGTACCCGAATGCCTCATCACAATGGCTCAGAAACTTGTTATGCTCTACCAGATGATGAGGATCAGGATCCCATCCATGTATGATCCTGTGGTAGCCATGCTTGCTCAAGGCCAGCTGCATATCAATCCTCCAATCAAGATAATTGGAAGTTGTGAGGATCTGTGGTTCAGGAGTTTGAGAACTCTTAATTGCTTCGGCTGGAAGTACTGCAAAACTTCACACAAGCTACGTAGCACATATCAATTTCACTGCAATAAGACACTAAAACATATGAACTATTAAAATCATGGCCTTCCTCTCGACATGAACATATTTTTAGGGTCTGTCATGCCCTCTCTGCTACTCTGAATGAATCCAGAGCTAGCAAATTTTCATAGGGGGCTTCTGTGGAAACCCATCTGCTTCTGATGTTCAATGGATAGAAACAACCATGAAACCTGCCTGAGAAGGCTCTGATACCATATTAGAATTTAAATTCCATTTATATCTTCAAGCATATAGTTCTAATAATGTTTTATAGAAAATAGATAGAGAATGAAGATACAAACTGAACAAAACAAACCACACAGGAATCGGACAAGTATTGCTCAGGAATTTATAGTATCATTCACAATAATAATATCCGGTGTTACAATAGTTTACATAAGAAAAGAATTCGAATGCATGGGGTAGCTATTTAAATCTCCCAAGTGGATATGATTGTAGCTAACCGAATCTCTAACTCATGGTCTCTCAATCAATATCGGAGTCCAGTAGATCAACTCCCAGATGTCCAACAACTCAAACAATCAGTGACAACTAGTTAACTCAGTGCAATTGAGTGCGGTAAGTGGGAAAAGGTGCCTACTCCATATGCAGCCATGCATTATCCATGCAAGGCATGTGCTAGCTATCTAATTGTGAACTAACTGAAAGTAACCAGGGGCTAACTAAGACTAACTAGTACTAACTCCAACTAACTGAAGTAGGTTGGTGGTGGGACTCCCAGTGCCTCCTAAAATGTAGGGATTGGTCTAGCAGGCACCCAAAATGATGCATGCACATGCAGTAAGTGGGATTTAACCTCTAGGAGTGTTCCCCACACTCTAGTGACTGGTACATGTAGCCCCATTAGGCCAAGTGGACCCAATTGTACTAGTGGACCCAAATAATTAATTAAGGTTCCTAAGTTAGGATAAATAATCTAATAGATAGTATGGTCAAGGGAGGATTAATAATCCTAACACTTAGGAAGTATCCTAGACTATGTTTTGAGTTTTCATCCACAGATTTTCTTGGTTGTTTGATAATCAATCCTATGAATGCATCTTTTCGCTTCAATAGACAACACAATTTGCTTCACTGATAGACTAAATTGATTAATCAGGGAGAGTGATAAAATTAAAGAATAAAATATTTTTTTGGACTGATTTATGCATTGGTGTTGAGTTTGTTATCAAGGGAATTCTGCAATATTATGGGCAAAAGTGCACCCAAATGGAGGTGTTTTACATCCTACCTTTTGTGATCAATATTAGACAACAATAAATTGATGGAGGAGGGCTCTAACTAAGGTATTTCAGTATATTTTTGGATTATAATTAGAAAACAAACAACATATTTTATATTTAGTTTTCAACCATGTTGTTGTATTATTTCAAGTAGACAATGATATCCTTGGAAATAGTGCACCCTAATAGAGGCTATTTGCAGCCCGTTTTCATGGATATTTATAACAAACTCTTTGCAACTTGACATGCACTTTAATATAATTTACGTTGGTTATTATTACCATTAAATGCATTGGAATTAGAATCAGCATACCTAGCTCTATTGCCTTCATTGCAACATTTTTTGTTACATTTAAATCATGTGCAACCTCTTCCTCTATTGCAGTTGAATTGGAAGCCTCTGACAAGCCTTGGGCTTCAAGGACCATAATTGTGTTTTTAGCCGATTTCATATCATCAACTGATGGAGTAGCCTTTCCTTCCAGTTGTCCTACATTTGAAACATCAAAGCTGACATTGATTATGTGACCTATAATAACACAACCAACATACTTTCTACTTTTCTCATTGGTATACTTACCCTCAAATACAAATTGGTGTATTTTACCATCTTTATCGGGAAGATCACTTTGTTGCTTTCGCTCTCTTGCATTTCTGGATATTTTCTCACTTAAGCATTTTTTTTCCTATCATTTTCTGGCATTCCCTTCATCATCCTGATATCGATATCATTCCTCCTTTTCATCTGTAACCGTGTAGAAACTTGAACCCCTGGACTCGGTGTCGATCACGTTCCCTAAGGTCATCTCTTTTCATGTGTTTCACTTTCTCATATTTATATGATTTAGAATCCTTATCAACACTCTTATACTTATCTATAGATCAGATTCTATACTCAGCATGATCTCCAGAATTGTCTTTATCATGTCCTCTAACCTCATCACAACTTCATTTTTGTTCAATTATATTTCCTCCCAAATATTTTGAATTTTCTTTGGTATCATCTCAATTTCTACTCTGGTCTCCGCTTCCATCCTTGTCTTTGCCTAAATCACTGATTACATCCTTATCCTTAGACCTTTCATGTTCCATATCCAAGTCAACTTTTGGGTTCCTGCTTCCAAATTTAGGACTCTCCATATATATTTTTCTATCCATATTTTTATAATGATCCTTGCTTACATTATCTTTTATCCTTATCTTCTTCCATTTATTTCCTTTTCCTCAATCCCTTATCAACCCCCTTTTCTCTATAGGCTCTTTATGCAGTCCACCTATCATCCTTGATCTACTTATCATAGTCACCATATAACTTTGATTATTCAGATCGTATGCCACTTCTAGAGTCACGTCTTGAATAAGAATACCTCTGGTAGTCTCTATCGTCAATTCCACCATGCCTACAATTATAGTTGTATTCATCTGATCTACTATGGTAATCATGACTGTTATTATTAGTAAGTCTCTCATTTGTCTCGCATCCATTAGGCCCTCTTCTTCCATGAGCATGATCATAATCCTTGGATGAATCCCTTCCCTTATCATTCCTTCTAGCCCTCTTTGAACTATCAGTAGTTTTTGCACCTCCGCCCTAAGAAGCATTTGGACTCATACTTCTATCACATTTAAGGTCACCTGTTGACAAAACCAATGATCACAACTACGCAACATTGAAAACCAAGATGGAAAAGAAACAATGAAAACTATCAGAAACATGGAAAGTGGTAACAAATAACTTCACTATAAAATTGAGTAAAAACTTAACTGCATTGTAGAAACATATCAAAATCAACATGTTTGTGAAGCCAATTTTCCCCTATTAGATTCAGAATCTGACAAATAAATTCCAGATGATAACCATATTTTCTCTAATGTATATTCATTTCCAAATATATCAAGTTTAAATTGCTTGTGTATAACTATCTAGGACAATAGATACCTTACCCTCTAGTACACATAGAAGGGAAAGGAAATTCCTCCAACAAATTTTCCTGTCCAGAGGCACCTAACATATTGGATGTGGCGATTCCTCTGACAAATTTTCCTATTCAAAGGCATATAACATAGTGGATGTAGGGATCAATTTTAGTCTAATATGTTGAATAAATTGCTTTATGCAGCCCTGATATATCTATCATTTGGTATCAGCTTAAAGTTTTTCATTTCTTTCAGAAACAAAGTTTCATGAAAAATAAAGAAATAATAAGAAAGAAAGAAAAATAGATATGCAGAACTTTATCAATAGAAATAACATTGGAAAAAAAAGATTCAAGAAAATATAAAGATATTTCATAATCCTACTTGGGTTAGGACAAAAAACTAAAAGAACCAACCTAACAAGTTGTTTCTCCTATAGTAGTTAACCTATAATTAGCTCACTTAGAGGATATATAAGAACTGACAAGAGAACCATTACAGAAAGTACTTGTGCCATATGTGGACAAAATATATTCTTATTTGACATCAAAATACAAATAAAAACACAATATACATCATATCATATACATGGCAATTTTTCCCAATGCTATATTCAATTACAACCCCTAGATTTTATATTATGGATCCAAACCACTGCAAATACCAAACATAACTACTCTAGCTTGGCTCTCACCTAGATATTTGATAGTGAATAGAGTCCATAACAAAAATTTATTATCTATGTAATATCAGTTACAAGAAGAAAAATGCAATTGTGTATGTTTATATTCCTCAATCACTTAATCTGCAAACATCCTACCACTGCCAACCATCCAGGTCGCTAAGGCTGGAGGATGTCACTGCTACAGTGGCAGGAGCCATCTTATGGACATTACCAAGCTAGGATTTAGTAAAAATAAATTATTGAAAAAGCAACTCACGGAATTGCTCAATTCTCCTGAAACTAAAATAGCTACATCAGCCAACCAAAACACCACCATTGCCAGAACATGATTAACTTGAAGCATAGAATTTTTGGAAATGTCCAAAATAGGGATGAGATCTTGTGAACAATATTTCATATCATAAATGGAAGTTAACTGTGGAATTATGTGACCAACTATAAATCACATACAAATTTGGTGAGCAACTCATTGTTGTAGAGAGTCAAATCCTAGCGATGCATGTCTATTAAGATTAACAACTATGTGCCAGTGGCTAAATCTATGATGATATATTAAACTACTAAATTAAGAAGTTTTTATTTCTATAATATATATACGTCTAAAGTCTGAAACCTAAGGGGAATAAGTAGCACAAAATGACCAGATAACTTAAAAGGCCAACATCCAATTCAAATGGACTTCTAAAAAAATTTGTAAAGTCTACTATGGTTGTGCCTAAAACTTGACGATGATGCATGCCCTCAAAGAGTCAGATATCAAGGTAAGGACATAAGAAAGATCCGTCTTGATGGGCTAAGAAATTACAACAATATTGTTGAACTCCTCATATTTTAATTATCAACCCAAAAACATGCTAACTTATGAGGTTCTGCACTATTTATGCAACTATAGAAGACTAACCTAAAACATGAAACTAATGGAATTGGTGTAAATAAAATTCTCAAATTGAATAGCCTATCTATCTTTCCTTCTTAAGAAACTAGTCCATGACCCCCACTCCTAAGTGAAGGATATATTAGGTTATAGAGTCACTACCTAACTACTAAAGTACTTAAAACACCATAAAACATAATCTAACTTGTGAAAACGCACTCAAGAGTTGAACATATGAATATCTACTGGAAACATAACAATGAGACTCGAGAGTAAGCTAAAATAAAGAAATAACAAAGTTATTTAACTAGTTATAAACAAACATGTATAATTCAGGACTACAAGAAATGCTTAACTTTGATTGCTCATGCAATCGACAATTCACACACTTGAGCTAGTGACCACTTCTATTCCCTCTGATAATATGTAGAGGGAAAAGATGGTCTAGTGTCACTTTCTCTCAGATGAAAATTTTAATTGAATGAAATCAGTCAATCTAGATTAATGACTTTAACAGTGAGAATATACTAGATACATGGGATATAGCTCTGTTGAACACCATAATTATAAATTCATTCCAGTAAATATAACAACGAAATGGTAATGAAAAGAAATGCAAGAAATCATACAATTGAACTAACCATAAGCAAAATTCATCACGCATAACTACGGGAGTCTAAAAATGGCATATAGAAATGTAAAAACTAAATTACGAATCTACTAGGGTACTCTTCCTTCCCTTGAGTGGGAAATTACTCTAGGTAGCTACAAGAACCTTAAGCATGTATAAATTTGAAATTTTTGTTGTTCAAAAAGTGTTTATGGATGCATTAACAGATTCAACACCCTCCAATAACCCTAGGGAACCCACATTATGCAAGTTTAAACATTGTTCTTTGAGAATTTAGGAATTTCTTCAAAAAATTTACTGGTTTACGTCAAAATTGTGCCAAAAAAATGTTGTCAAAGAAGGGGAAAATCATTAAGCGTTTGTACTACGCATTATCTAAGTGTTCAGCCATATTTTAGCTCTTAAATGGCTAGTCAATCAAAATACCATCAATAATGTTTCATTTTATACAATGCTCTTGTGGGAAGCACATAAATCAAATTTGACCCTAAGCCATGAACTCCAGGGAGCAATATAGAAACCAAAATACATAGATTTGTATACAAATGAACCCAAACCAATGTAACCAGAACCATGATTTAACTCTCTGAATCATGATTCCAAATCAGATCAACCATCAGACAATCTAATCTGAAACTTCCTGAATTTAAATTGGTTTGACAGAGTTTGACTTGGTTGACCAAGTTTGACTCACAAATTTAATTGGGTGCAGGCCCATTTTTCCTATCAAACTCATTTTCCTGGGTTTTTTCATCATTTTTGCAATATTTTTTAGCTAAACTCTCCTTTATCAGGTTAGGGGCAGTGACTAACAAGGACCAACAATGACCAAACATGACTACATGAGGAAGAAAGCATCCAAGTCCATCCACCGATGTTGGTGGAAAACTTAGGCTTCAAAAATCACAGCCTTTTAATACAAGCATCCATCTAAAGGCCATCCACTGATGTTGCTGGACAACTAAGGCTTCAAAAATTACAAGCTTTTACTCAATCAATGAGGAGTTGGGGACCCTTGAGGGTCAAACAGCTAAAGACACGGGAGAATATTCCTATTTTTCTGTTATTTCATGTCTGACTATAGTATTTACTATTTTGTTTAAATTTTATAAGAAGATGCTTCAATATCTCAATTTGGAGTTTGAACTCACATTGTATATGAGATACCTATTCATCTTTAAAATTTTGGGCAGCTATTGATACTTTGCATTGTATGAACGTGTCTTTATTGAATATCAATGGAAAATGTTTCTTTTAATACAAAATATGTGTACATTGTATTTATTTAGTTTTTAGTGTTTGCTAAGTTTTTCCTAATTTATTTCCTCATCTTATTCAAACCCTTCAATCTTTTTCCTCACCGAGTTTTTAGTGTTTTCCAATATGTCTGCTCTGAATGTAAAGAATGTCCATCGAATATTGACTATTAAAGGAGATAATATATCCAATGCCACAGTTAGAAAATGAACCCTAGGTTTATAAAAGAAAATGCAAAAGATGGCTATAACAATAGTTCACACTCCAATTGGCCCCAAGTCATGCAACCACAAAGAATATCACAAACCTGACATTTATAGTCCAGCAGAAGAAACTCAGATAGAGATATTGAATTTGAAAGAGAGAATCAAGAACAAAAATAATAGACAAAATTGAAGTTTTCCTTTCGAGAGTCTGGAGAAGGAAAGACACATTTCCCCTTTCTTGAGAATTGTTGATCCATCTCAAACTGCCTAGGAAACAGGACTCACTTTATTAACATCTCCTGCTGAGATAATTTTAGATCACAAGATATCCAGGATACCATTATTACTGTGTCATACAATTATGGGAGGCACTCAACAATATTTCAGGAAATTAGACAAATCAATTACTCAGTTACATCCACTTAGCATATATCAGCAATTAACCGAATAAAATTTTCCAACAAATTTTCCATTTTCTACCTCCATAAATCAGTACAAATCCTTCCTATCTGACCTGGATTGGATCACTATAGGAAACTCTGTGTTCCTGCTTAATAATGAATTTTCCCTTAAATGTCGTATATTCATTAGCACTATGTGATCATTTGTTGTATGTTTTTCAAAACATATCTCTCCTTAGGAAACCTAACACAACTGAGGTTCAAGAGAGTGAACCATGAAAATTCAACTCAAGCTTTGAAGTCCAAGTGTAGTGCTTTAAAAAATTCACATTTGATGATCAATTATGGAGAAGCTATAATATTATTTCATTGTATGACTGAACATGTATTGATTGTGATCCAAAAGAAAAAGAAACAAAAAGTGAAAAATAGCCCTATGAAACAATCATATCTTTTGTCAATATTTTTTTATTTTCCCTTGCCCATTTTCCTTTTTTCAATTATTTTAGTACTACTAATCATTTTATCATTTTTTCAATTATTTTAGTACTAATCATTTTCTCATTTTCTACATTTTCCTATTTTTTAGTTTCTAGACCCATTTGTAACATTGGTATACACTTGAGTAAGTAGTAAGTAGTGAGTACGTAATTGCGCTCGGACCATCAATTTAAAGTTTGTCAAAATTCCTCCTAATGGAAGCAATCAGATATAGTTATATAGCCTCTAGCCTCTAGATAAAGATAAAAAAGAACACCCTTAATTCAATATTAGTTAACCCTGACTCATATAACTTTTATAACCCTAAGAGTTAACCCAATCAATTAAACCACTGCCCAAGGCATGATGTCCACAGGAAGAGTTCAAATTTGGTCTAATTTCTCGAGGTTACCAGTTGTTATTATGGCTGGAAGATGAGCCATAGGAGGAAAAAAATACAACAACATTTAAGCAAACAAACAAAAAATAACAACATGTGATTTAAATGAAAACCCTAAAGTAAACTTGGTTTAATAAAAAAAATTAAGTTGAATTTGATAATAATTTGTTAAATGTTGTCAAGGAGGTTGTGGTCAAGAGGTAAATTAAGTGCGAGTCGTGGATGAATTTAAAGTAATAGATACTGCTTAGCCGATGCTTTGTAACCAAAAGTCATGGGATTGTAAAGGAGTTCTCTCCTCTCTTGTCAAAAGAAAATGGGTTCACTCAGATGAAAAATAGTATTGAATTTTGTGGTTTCAACTAAAGGAATATAAATACGAATCAAATAACATAAAAAAATATGCACCAATTCAACCTCTGGATGTTTGGCTGAACGTTGATCTCTAGTTAAGATTTTGTTAAGAACCCGTGTTAACCCTCCTCTTTATTTTGTTAGTATATTTTATTGGACGCATATGCTTTGTAAGTCGTCCTGTTAGTATGTTGTATGATCCCACATTCATGGGGATTAATAGTTGATGTTAAGTCGTCCAGTTAGTATGTTGTATTATCCCACATTCATGGGGAGTAATAGTTGTTTATATTAGACTTAGTATATAACTAAGTGTTGAGGCCAATGAAATCATCAAAGAGTTATTTTGTATTTAGCTTGGTCAAAGGAGGTTGCCCCCTCGAAGTGGCCCTGATCAATAAAATATCTTTTATGCTCTAATATTTTTGTTATATCGTGCATTCTGATTGTTTATTGCAGGAGGTTCTCCACATCTGGTATCAGAGCACTTTCTTGGGCTCGTTGGGTGGAATTTTGGGAAAAAAAATTTATGCCGTGCTTCCTAGCACTGTGAGCCTTACATTTGTTCTTCTTCTTACAGCAATATTATTCATCCAGATCAGGGATTAAACCCTATCCGCTTAACTGTGGGAAGTACTTGGGCATAGCCCTAAAACTCATTGTGAGGAGTACCATAGGAACCCCAAAGTATCTGGCCATTGAGAGGACCTGCCAAGCGAAAAGGGCAACGACCCCCACTAGATTGACTAGATTCCCATCCGTGAGGAAAACCAAAGAGCTGTCGTTTTTGGCCAAGCGGTTAGCAGTTTTACCTGCACCGTGAAGTGAGGGGTACTGCCCCAATACTCAAGCTTGAGACAGCCTCGGTGGATGAGTGACTAACTTTGAACCAATAGGAAGCTGAATATACCTCGGGTCCATCTCTATTGACAGTTGATAACGTGCAAAATTTTAGAATTGTCACAGATCATTTACTCCATTTCCTGTTGATAAAACACAGTGCCTAGCATTGCCACAGCTTCTAGCACCGCCACTGTTTCCCTTGAAATTTCACTGTCACCCCTGTAATACCATTCTGCATATTCCTTCATTGAGGACCCTATCCCCAATTTCACTTCCTCAAGGCCAAAATTCCACATTTGTCAATTTTTAGAGTTTCTAATAACTTCTCTGATTCTCACCCAATCGCCTTCAAATTTTTCCACGGTGTTCGTTTTCCATTTCTGCTTCATTGTCCCTCTCTGACAAATTTTCCAATTCCTTCATCCCACCTTTGAAATTCACATTTTATGCTTCTTGCCCCTAAAAAAGTGCCCAAAACCCCGTAAAACCCCAATTACCCCCCCCAAATTTTTCCCAAATCAAAAATCTCCTTTTCTGAAACCCTCTCCATTTTTGTTTTTCTACCCATTACCTAAAAAAAAACCATGCTTATGGTTGTCACCTGCACCGAAGAAAATAGACAAATGGAAGGAGAACTTGTCACCCTCAAGAACAAACTTGCAAATCTAGATCAAATATTTCTTGACCTCCATCTTCAGTATTCATCCATGAGCAACCGACAATAGCTTGAGTCTTCTACAGACACCAAGTTCTCTTTTTCCAGCAACTTTTGTGGGCTGAAGATTGATATCCCTCACTTCAATGGTGATGATCCAACTGGATGGATACATAAGGTAGAACAATACTTTAATATGCATAACACTTTTGATGTCAGCAAAGTCCCACTTGCATCATTTAATTTGGAACGTGAAGCCCTTCAATGGTTTTGTTGGTACATCAAGGATCATGAAGAACCCCAATGAACAGATTTTTTCCAACTCATTTTGCACCGATTTGGCCCTAGTGGTTTTGATGAATTCACATGAGCACTAGCCAAAATTCGCTAGACTGGCACTGTGAGAGAGTATCAGACAGAATTTGAGAAATTAATTAAGCACACAGAAGGATTTTCTGATGCATTCTACAGTAGTTGTTTTATCAGTGGTCTTAAGGATACAATTCGATCTGAGGTTAACATGTTCTATCCCAACACAATGATGGAAATCCTAGGGTTGGCTAAGTTGACAGAGGACAAGATCAGAGCTCAGCAATGCCCCAAATCCACTTTTGTTCCATTCATAAATATGGTTTCCCAAAGATGTCCAACCCCTCCAACTCCTAGACCCACTCCTATCAAGCATTTGTCTGAAGCCGAGATGCGGACACGTAGGGAAAAAGGACTTTGTTATAATTGTGATGGGAAATTCACCCGGTGACATCAATGCGCTGAACAAAAGCTCTATCTCTTGGATGTGGTTTCTCCGCCTGCACTTGAAATTTATGAAGCTTCTCAGGATCCAGAAGACGATCAGGTCGACATTCAGCAGCCGCTTGTTGATCCTCATTCTTATGATGAACACCCAGAGATATCTCTCCATGCATTAGCCAGAGTCACTGCCCCACAAACCATGCAGGTCAAGGGTTTCTTCAAGAAGATTCCTCTTACAATACTCATTGATTCTGTTAGCACCCTTAACTTCATTGACCCTCATATTACCAAACAAGCTGATAGTTCTGTCCATCCTTGCTCCATCTTTAAAGTCATGGTTGCCAATGGGAGCACATTACCTTGCAAAGGAAAGTGTTACAATGTGTGTATCTCTATTGGAGATTATAACTTGCGCTCTAACATGTTTTTCATGCCTCTAGGAGGATGTGATATGATTTTGGGAACTCAATGGTTATGCACACTTGGAACCATCTTATGGGATTTTGCTGAACTATGGATGCAATTTTTAATCAATGGGAACAAACACACATTCAATGGCCTAAAACCAGGTTCTCTCAGCATCACCAGTTCCCATCACATGGAAAAGCTCCTTAAGACGAATTCAGATGGTGTCATCGCTCAGCTCCACTTCATTCAGATGCAACCTTCAGCAGTCTCAACTACTCCCTTAGATATTTCATTCCGATGCACCCTTCAGATGCCTGATTTTTCCAAGCTCTTCACTCTTGAGAGTGATGCTTACGACAATGGACTTGGGGTTTTCCTCCTTCAATATGAACATCCCATTGCATTCACCGACAAATCCATTTATGGAAAGAATTTATCCACCTCTACATATGATAAGGAAATGATGACTATTTTGCACACAGTACAAAAGTGGTGGCCATCCCTCTTAGAGAATCCTTTCGACATCAAGATTGATCACCAGAGTTTGAAATATTTCCTGGAACAATGGGTCTCTTCCCCAACACAACAAAAATGGATTAGCAAAATCAGGGATTATGAATATAAGAAGTCTCGGGACAATATTGTGGTGGATGCTCTTTTCCACACATTAAATGCCCATGTTTCTCTTTCAGTTATTTCTCTGCCTATTCCAACTTGGTTACACTTTGTTCAGCAAGGCTATGTCAATGACTCCTCATTATCTGTAATCATCCAACAGTTGACCTGTAAACCTTCTGTGGTACCGTATTCATCTTGGGATGAATTCTCTCTGAGATACACGGGTCGTTTGGTGCTTCCCCAAAGCACAGACCTTAAACATGTGGTCTTTTATGAACTCCATGCTTCTACATCGGCATGATACTCTGGGTTCATCAAAACATATGAGCTGGTGGGACGTAAATTCTTTTGGAAGGGGGTGCAACGATAAATTCAACATATGGTTGTTGAATGTGCTCCTTGTCAGCACCACAAGGGTGAAACTACACTCCCTTCCAGATTGCTCAAACCTTTTCCCACCCCTACAAGGATTTGGACATATATTTTGATGGATTTCATTCAAGGGCTCCCTAAATATGGAGGGAAGACCATAATCTTGGTTGTGGTGGATCAACCCTCCTAATATAGTCATTTTTGTGCTCTCATCCATCCATATACCACCTCTTCAATCGCACAAATTTTCATGGACCAGATATTCCTTCTTCATGGATTCCCTTCTTCCATTGTCTCAGACCGCAACACAACTTTCACAAGTCACTCTCGCCTCACTGACACCAAACTACATATGAGTTCATTTTATCACCCACCAATAGTTGGTCCAATTATATTTGTCAAAAAATATTGGGAAACTTATCTTTGTTGTTTCATCTCTGAAGAACAACATCAATGGGAAAAGTGGCTCCCTCTTGTTGAATGGTGGTACAATAATTCCTACCATACTGAATCTAAAATGACTCCATATGAAGCAGTTTATGGTCACGCACCTCTAGTACTCCTTCCATCCACCCCTAGCAGTCCACCAGTTCAGGCAGTTGACATGGTTCTTCGAAACCAGCATCAGATTCTTCACCTTCTGTAGGACAATCTTCACATCGAAAGAGCTCGCATGAAACAACAGGCCAATCAACACCATTCTGAGCGCCTTTTTCAAGTTGGTGATATGATTTTTCTTCATCTGTTGTCTTACAAGCAATCCTCCTTGAAAGACAAATGGAATCAAACACTCGCTCCAAAGATCTCTGGCCATATACAGTTCCTCAAAATATTGGGTATGTTGCTTATAAATTGGCACTTCTTCCTTCTCACATTCAGCAAGTGATTGGCACCAACATCAGCGCAAAAATTGTTTTACTAGAATGGGATAATGAAGGATCCATCATTTCGAAGTCGGAGGCCATCCTTAATAAGCGCACTTGTCAGCTTCTCTCTTGGTCCATCACAAAGGTCTTCAATTTAGTGGCACAGCATGCAACCAGAGGCTACTACATGGGCACCACTCCTTTAGATTCGGCAATAGTTTCCACATCTTAAGCTTTGAGGACAAATATTTTCTAAGAGGGAGGGGATGTTAAGAACCCGTGTTAACCCTCCTCTTTATTTTTTTATTATATTTTATTGGACGCATATGCTTTGTAAGTCGTCCGGTTAGTATGTTGTATTATCCCACATTCATGGGGATTAATAGTTGATGTTACGTTGTCCAGTTAGTATGTTGTATTATCCCACATTCATGGGGAGTAATAGTTGTTTAGATTAGACTTAGTATATAACTAAGTGTTGAGGCCAATGAAATCGTTGAAGAGTTATTTTGTATTGAGCTTGCTCAAAGGAGGTTTCCCCCTCGAAGTGGCCTGCGATCAATAAAATATATTTTATGCTCCAATATTTATGTTATATCGTTCATTTTGATTTTTATTACAGGAGGTTCTCCACAGATTTATATTTGTGAAAAATCGAATATTTAAACCCTTTGTTTTTCAGCTTTAAACCCTTAAAAAGGGTAATCATAAGGAACAAAAAAAATGCCATGCACTGATAATTTTAGGTGCAAATTTTAGCCCAGTGGGCTATTTTTCCATGTTTTTCTCCCAAAAAAGATTCGCCATTTTGCATTTTTTGAAGCCCTGTTTGGCCCAATTTTGATGGGGTAAATTTTTTCCACCCTAAAAATAACCAAATTATATTATAAACGATATAAAATCCTTGGAAATTAAAATATTTTTTAAAAATAATCGCCAATCATTTTATAGTTGGTGTTTTAAGAATTGGTAATATTCGCCAACATTTATACACTTTTAAATAAGTATGCTTCCTTAAAATCATCCCTGATGCCATGTGGTGAGTTGGTTGTTGTTGTTGGAAATAAAGTAATAAAGTAAATAAAGGTAGTCATGTAGGCAACATGAAACAGACCAAGACTATATTTCGACAATACTAAAGTGAGTTTAGAATTAAATAAAAGTAGCACAACACTAAAATAAAGATGAAAATGAAGGAAGGAGCAATAATAGACAATAAAGAAAAATATAAAATAGGTACTTCCTAAAGAGGATTAACAAAGAGGGGGTTTCTCAATCCCGCGAGATGGCCTATCTAAATATAAAAAGTTGTATTTCTCAACAAAGTATATAAATACCAAATAAAAACATTTGAGGTTCTAAGGAAGATCCCCATTCGAGATAGGCACCAACCAACCAAGTTGGGGGGGTCTAAATAATAGGCATAAGAATTTTCTCCATAAAAGGTCTCGTCGCATAAGCTCAAGAATAAAAATCAAAAGGTTCAGTTACGAGGTTAACTAGATCATTAGGGGAAATGAAAAACGAACTGAAGGCTAGTGCAAATTTGATTAAAAATATGCCATTATTCCATATCAATGAAATCCAAAATAGAAAAAAAGGTAAAATATGAGTTGGATAGGATGATGAGCATAGGAATTCTCTTTCTAGTGGAAGAGTCTGAGTGGATTATTCCCAAGTTCATTCAAAATAAGAAGACATTATCAAATTGAATATATGTGGACCCCAGAGGGATGAATCAATGTGTGTGCATGACCCCTACCCCACACCTTTAGTAAGTTTGTATAGGCAAAAAAATAGGGAGGCTTGAAGGTAAGTTAACTACGATGGATTTTGATGGAAATTGTCTAGTTCATAAAGTGGATTAACTAAATTAATGCCCCAGTCAATTTGGATTGGCCATCCATTAAAGGGCATATAAAGCCACCAGGTCACATATTGATCGTGTCGCATACTTCCAATGGATTCCACGTCAACTTGCAAGAGGAATAACTTACTCATACGAACTCCAATTGAGGTGATCTTTGTGCTGTTGGAAATATACCAATGTGTAAAACAATTTCAAGAGGTTGTGGGAATATGTTCACAAATTTTTGACACCCAAAAGGTTGTTTAATGCCCCCAAAAAGATTCAAAAGTTTCATAACTCTGAATCGCCAAAATAGGACCTGGCCCTTAAATGGGAACCTACAAGCAAAAAGATCTTAACTTTCTACTTACAATGTACCAAAATAGATGACAAATTATATAGTAATCCATTTCAGTTCATACCTCCTCATTTTGGGAGACGTTTGATTCCCAAAAGCTTTTACTGAACGAGGTAAAAACTTCATTCCTCTTTCTCCCTGAACTAACATTTGGCCTTGCTTCATAGTTGTCCTGTTAGCCTAACCTTCCAAAGTTCATGCTTCCCTTGTTTAGTTGTTCTGGACATCTTATGCAAAATTGTATCCTTTGCTAACTCTGCTTGAGCTTTTGGTTCTAAGGCCTTTATGGTAGGTAAGACTTGTTTTTCATTTTCTTGGTCTAATATTCATTGAAGGCTCATAGAGTTTTTTATTTTTGTTTCTTCTGCTAGAAATGCATATATTTTTAGTTAACAACCCATTCTATTGGAGATCTCAATTTGAGAGATAACACTGCTTCGAAGAGTAAGATATCTTCGTATAGGAATATTTGTATTGTTTAGAGATAAAGAGTCATTAGTCACCCCCAAAAAAAACACCCTTATTATCACCTTTTAAGTTTGTCTAGGCTTTTAGTACATTATAATTGGAGTTTTAATCAATTTAGAAAACATATATCACAAGACCACCTTAGTCTCAAGTTGTAGACAACTACTATACAAGTATCAGTTCAGAGAGGAAGAGTTAGCACTTACGGGACCCCTATGGACAACACTTGCTTTCGTCTAATGCCCCATCATTCTAGCCACAGCGAAATCCCACAATGAAAAACCTATCTACTTGTTAAACAATATCTCTATCAAAGAGGAAGATCTTTAGCACGCTTATTGGATTGGATTCAAATTTACTCTCTATTTGTGGGTAAATAAAAAAAGAAGTGATTGATTGAATAGAACCAGTATTTATTTAGTTCCATGTTAATTCTTAAGAAACAAGCCATTATTCTATACAATAAATCCCTATGAATAACTGGACCTAGATTCAGTATTATCCCTCTGGATGGAAAAATTCTTCAGCATCAAAATTCAAATGACTCATTGCAGAAATAACGAAAAAACAATTATCGCTAGAGGAGGCCGATAACGAGCCTTTAATCACCAAAACTCTATTTCGTCACTTGGGAGTAATTCTGCATTATGTCATCACAGATATAAATATATAAAACGCCCAATTTGTTACAGAGATCTAAATTTATAGGAATTTGGGAGTATATACACATTTCATATATAATTACGTCGTAAAATATCTTTGTCGTTGGATAAGGCCATTGAACACAGAGTATTTCATCGGCCTTTGATTTGAGTATATTTGTCCTCTGTCAATTTATGGATGAGAGAGAGACAGAGTACATGATCCATATGTTGAAGAGGTTTGGAGAATTAAAATGCCTTTATACTTTGATGTTTCTCGTGAAATATGGGTATTCTCAACTTTCGTGATTGTTTCATGCCTCTCCCAAATATGCTTTCAAAAAGAAAATTATTCCACGGTATTGGAGATGCAATTTTACTGTAAGGTAAAAAAAATGTTTAAACTTTATGTTATCTTTAACAAATTGGAAAATTATTTGGGTGATTCTAAATATACAAATGTTGGTGTAGATATTTTAAGTGCATATATAGATACTTACTTCGGTTTGATAAGAGATTTTCATATGGATTACATTTTATTTGTAAAGGATTTTGTTGATCCGGGATAAAAAATGATAAGTAGAGAATTAAATAGTTTTATATGGATTTTCAAACTCCAATAAGGTTTTAGTTTTGGTCATTGATCTTTGTTTTTTTGGTCAATGATCCTTTTGAGAGAGCCAACCAATATTCACATAACCCTTATGAACTTGTTGTTTTAAGATATGTGTTGCATACCACTTGACTAGCATATAGTCTAAAAAATAGATCCAACTTTAAAAAACACTAGGGTGCATACCCTCCATCCAACATAGTCAAGTTTCCATCTGTACTTTATTATCCACATCCTTGGATATTATGAGAGGATGGTCCCTTGCTCATACGCTCCTTCTAGGATCACACCCTCAGCCTTGACAACACCTTGAAGGACATCATCCATTGGTTCAACATTGATTTCGTAGTCATTGATGACTCCGAAGAAGATACTTGACCTCTGCACTTGTCCTCGACAATGAGCTACGACACCTCTTAACATCATCTCCTCTTGATAAACTTAAGCATATACTACCTTCGTACCCTAACTTCTTTACATATTTTTGTGTACCCATATTTTATTTCTTATGCTTATTTATTAGCATGATTAGTTCATTATTTCACTTATAGTTATGAACTTATATCTTCTTATTTTAGCATCATTCTAAGAGTTGTTTTTGCGCTCCCACGTTATGCTTTATGTTTATGTATGTACTTTTTGTTTCCATTGGACTACTTTTGTGGTCAATTATTAGGCATTGATAAAATTATCTTTTATGTGGTCCTATAGAGAATAAAGTGGCATTTCATAATTTTGGAGTTATCGAAGTGCTTTCTGGTTTATGTGCATAAATAATTATCAACCAAAAAGTTTTGAATGAACACTTTTCATTTTATCAAAGGTACAAAAAAATTAACAATAACTTCACTTGAATTTTTGAATGCCTAAAGTAAGGAGATTTTAGAGAAAACACATTACACATTGAATGAAATATTCACTTAAAATTAATCAATTGAAAATCATTTAAACAAATAAACCAAAAAACACTACTATAAATCCAACTAGGAAAACCTTCATAAAATAAATTGTGAACTTGTTTTTAAGACCAATATTGTATATTTGTATTGGCATTCCTTTATAAATCAAGAATTTCATGCTTATCATATCCATGAAAGCAATTGCATAGTATCAATCAATTAGACAAAAGAGGGGACTAATTATGTTATGATATGCCCAGAAACAAAATAGCAAGTGAAAAAGGATTTAGAAGATCCAACCTCTGGAATGTTAAACGCCATGTTCCTCTTTTCTAAAGATGGTCCACTTACATGTATAATCTCTCATTGTTTTGAGTAATGGCTTTCATAGTATGAATGTATTATTATTATTAATGATTAATGGATTTTAATATTTTTTTAACTTATATTTTCATATTAATTGGGATTAGAGACAAGCTTTGATAGATTGAGCTTCACTTCCATTGAAGAGCCCGATAAGGCACGCTAATGAACCTTTGGTGATTGACTACCTAAGGACTTTCTAAAGAATCCTCTTGAGAAACATTTTTGTAGGCAACATAAACTGTGAGAAGAAGTGAAGGATGATCTAGATTACAAGATCATAGTACCAAAGGAATTAGGTTGATCCTACCTACATTGAATTCCCTTTTATAAACCTCAACACCCCCAAGGATGGCAAGGAATAATTCAATTGGCTCTACTACACCCAATATCTTCCTATGTAACATTTTTTTAAGCACCATAAAGTGTGGGACGGAGTCAGTGCTTGTCTAGATTATAAGTTCAAAGTACAAGATGCATGAGGTTTATCCTAGCTCTCACATATGTTCTTTTATACCCTCAGTGCACAAAAAGATAGAAACAGATAATTCCAATGGCTCTACTACACCTAACATTAATATTTTTGTAGATCATGATTAAAGATTCTCTCGGGAAGTAATGTGAAGGGCTCCTAACCCAATACAAAAATTAGTTCACCAATATAGTACTTTGGCCTACACCTAGTACATCCAACCATTAATAAGGGGAATTTGGTGGATGGAACCCCCTAAAGGTCAAGATAGACCATAATATACCATTGTTTTGAGAAAAAATTGATGGCGTTAGATGTCCTTACTCCAAGAAGGCCTAGGAAACATCAAATTCATTGACCAATGGAGGGGGGGTTTGGGAAGGAAACTCAAACAGAGAAGCTCACAAAAACCAATTGCAGGAAAAGGTGGTATCTAAACATAATATTGCTCCTCTTAGCATTTTTTAGGCGCTATGGCTAGCTAGGAACAATATGATATTCTAAGAAGGTGGTGACTGTAATTTCATCCTCTTAGCAGGTCGTTGTTATCAACCAAAATGGAACTTCTCTGTCCGAGTACTGACATCCAATATGTCAGGACACAAAAGGACAATAAGATTGAAGTTTCCAAAACACTATAGATGTGCATGACTGATGATACATAATCTCCTAACCAACTTCATATATTTTCATTTGGAGATTAGGGTTTCACACACGACTATTTGCATTGCAACCTGCATGTCATACGCGACTATTTGCATTGCAACCCGCGTGTACAATGAACACACGAGTTTCCTTTGAGAAAGGAGTGTGTCACACGCTCCTTTCCTATATTCATACTTGCATGTACCTTAATTAAATGATAAAAAATATAAATCATGATTAGTCGAGATCAGTTGAGCCTTAATCAATAACTATCTCAATTGTCTCAACCATCCTAACCTTTGAAACCTCTGTATTTCCCCGTGTATAAATAAAGGGCATGGGATGGCACTAATCAATCATCATGAGAAGAGCAAAGTTATGTTGGTTGTATGCCTTCAGACCTATTGGAGCAGTAGAACTCAGTGTTCTCGGTTTGAAGAGGAGTCCTTGTTTCAGAAGCTGGGTTGTAATCTCACCATTCTCTATTTATGAATAAAGAAAGTTCTTCTTCCAATCTTTGTATTGTTGCTTTCTCATGTATGATGGATTATGAATAATTTCAATTATGTTATTATGAATATGCATTTCACTAACCATTAATATATATATGAGATATTGCTTGAAGAATTTGTCTTTTGCAGGAGAATTAGAGAAGCCCTGTAAGCTTTGAAGAAGATTGAAAGAGGAGAAGACCAATCTTGGATCAACCGTCATAAACTGGGTAAGCCAAGTCTCCTTCCTAATCCTATTTCATTTTCTAGATAGGTTGATTGTCTACAAGTGTCTTAGTAAGTTGGTAACCCCAGAGACCCTAGTTTACAAGAGTGCATTGTCATGAACAACAGAACTGGAAACTCCACTGGGGAATCTAGCCTGTTGTGGGTCCATTCTTTAGGTTCCCTTACCAGCCTTTGCTTTTTTTTTAGTCTGGATGTGTTCAGTTTGTTTTTGGCCTTTGATTTATAGTTTAGCTTGTTTAGAGCCTTGTTGCTAGTCTTTTTTCTTTGAAAAAAATTAGCAGCACACGCGGGTTGTCTACCTAGATAGTGTTTCACTGTGTCCATGTGGGTTTCCTATTGGACAGTCGTGTGTCATACACGGGTTGTATGTATAGACAGTCTCATGTTTCCAGTAGCAATCTTTTGGTCTGTTAGGTTTTTCTTCTCCCTACTTTTTGGACTTTTGATTTCTTGTGAGGTTATGTTTATGACATGAATCTATGAGTCTAAGGTCTATACGTCACATCGTATACTTGATTTCATCAAGTTCTTGAGCCTTTGTGTTTGATTTTCTTTCATCAATGAGTGTAGGTTGTCCTCATGTTTGGTTTGTAAGTTAGGGTGCTTGTGTTCTAGGTCAGTGATCAAGTTCTTGAATGCTTTATGCTATGTGTTGCTTCCTGTAGTCTCAGTTTGCCACTCTTCTCTTTTTGGATCTAGTAAAATTTTAAGTTTGTTAGTTTCTCCAAGTCAGGTTAGTTCCAGTCTTCTTCCTCTTGGTTGAAGTAGGTCACTTTGGGATCCTTTTGCCTTATTTCACTGTTGTATGCTTAGATTAGTCAAATTTGCTCAAGTTTGCATTTATTTGCATGGTAATTTTTGAAGTTGTTTGAAAACAAAAGACAAAAATATTTTATACTTTTGCATTAGGTTGCATTCAATATTGCTTTTTGTTATTTTTCAAATAAAAACTTAAAAAATTCTTAAAAATTCTTGTAGTTTCTCATACTTAGTTTTAAGTTTTTTAACTTGCATTTACAAAAAGAAAAGAAAAAGTTGGTTTAGTAGTTCCAATTTGCTTTGAAATTTTACTTGTATGCATCATTTTTTGCTTTTTTATTGAGTCTATAACAGCACATAAGTTTCACGCCATTTGGCTCTAACTAAAAATAGCCTATTAAATAGAACAATATAATTGAAAAATTATTAGTAAGTTTTCTTTTTTAGGCTACTACACCAACTAGCTTAGGCTAGACTTGTGGATTAGGGAGTTTTAACTCTCCACAAGTATTTGATTTTAGATGTAGTTGGCCAATCACTAGGTAAATCCTCCTCTATGTTGATTGTATTTGGGAAGCTCCTCTCAAATGGGAGTTAAGCACGAGGCCACGTAAGGACCTGGATTGAGGAGATAACCCTCTGATTCCTTGTTCGAGCATAGACCAATATTTTTACACATATGAGGACTTCTGTCAATACTACCTCTTGGGCCCCATGCAGTGCCATTGTTGACAGGGTTTCAAGCGTTGCTACCTTGCCCATGCGAACGAATCAGGCTTGTGACTATCCCCCTAGACTTTCAATATAGTTATGGTAGCCTTTATTCTCTTTGACATCTATGGTTCATACATAGGTATACCGCAAGGCTATTTACGGTCTACCTTGGATGGGCTTGGAAGGTAACCCTGGTAGCAGGTATGGGAGGGCGGTTGGGTGATTCCTCCGCTTGTGCCTAAGAACATCTACAGGGATGCCAAGTAACCATCTATCATATTTCTTCTAGAAATCACTTCTTATACCCGTTTGTTTGTTTAACTTTAGGATATTTTTTAGTGAGTGTTGTGTGGTTTATTTCTATTTTAGTCGTCCTTTAGGTGTGTGAAGAGTCAATTTTTATTCATGGAGGACCAACCTCTTAGAAGTTCAAGAAGGTTGCAAAACCTTCCTTCGGCTTTTACAGTGGATCCTCCACTGCCCCCTCAAAGAGGAAGATTAGATACTGACGATTCTTTCGAACCGATAGGAGTAAGCGAAGTTCCAGGTGAACTGGAACTTAGGACCAATCAGGTTGATACAATTGTAGTAGAGATTGAAGACTTGCAGAATGACAAGTTTGCAAGGAACTTTAACCCCCCTCTTAATGACTTAAACAATCTTGTGATTGTCCAAGTTCTTCCATTCAATTCACCTATGATTGGTGTTCCCATGAGTAGCATTATGGTAAGCTCTGCGGAGGGTATGTCTACCCCCACTTCCGTCTTATTTCCTGGAGGAGTATCACCTCCCCCAGTTGGTACTCCTAGACCAAGTGCATATACCACACCTTTATCTCCAAGTAGTTGGGTGGTTCAACCACCGACTTCCTCGAATGTATTAGGTCCTTCTAGTGGGGTTGTCACTGGGATTCCCAATGCACCTTTTGCTTCACCCTCTTTTATGCCTACTTCTCAGAGTGGTCATGTTGGATCCTCTTCATTTGTTCAAGGATTCTTGTGGAATGGGGGGCACATTCCCCCATCCACTCCTTATGTAGGCCCTACACTTGCATATGTGGGGATGCAGTTTGGAAATACATACACTTATGGTCAAGGTTTCCAAACTCTGGTTTTAGCTTCATTTACGAGCTCTCATTTCTCTCTTTTTAGAAGAGGGATACCTGCTCCAATCTTTCAGACTCCAATTTCGTCTGGAGGGGCTAATACTACTTATACTACACAGCACACAAATAATCCACTGGCTTATGGGTGGAATCCATTTCAAATTAGTCCAACTACTTCACAACCGGAAGCTGGGGGCAACCCCACCTTTACTTTTGGGAACCAGAGGATAGGTCCTTCTACCTCCCAAAATCCTATTTTTTAGGCTTTGGTTAGGCCTAAACTTCATTTCTTGGCAACTTTAAACTTACTAGATTTGACTAAGTTGATGAATGACCCAGTGAAACATAGTTCCACATGGCCACCTGTTCCAACCAAGTTACCCTCGGACATTCCCAAGTTTGAGGGAAAAACTGGTGAATATCTAGGTTCCCATATCACCACTTTCCATTTATGGCACTCTTCCAACTCGTTAAATGACGACACCGTTTGGTTGAGACTGTTCCAAAGAAATTTGATGGTGTTGTAGAAAAGTGGTATATTGAATTGCTTTCTGTTGCGTTTAACAATTTTTGGGACCTATCTAATGTGTTCTTGAACCACTTCCAGCTTCCTGTCCAGTATGATGCCGGCATAGATGTCTTGTCTAATTTTAGGGAAGATAAAGCCACTCACATTTTAGATCATATCCAAGAGTGGCGAAGATGAAAGAGGCTTATAAAAGCCACCATCCCCCCCAAGTTCTTGTTTGAGTGGTTCCTTAAATATTTATTGCCTTATATATCTAAGGATGTATCCACTTTGGGGGTGCCCACTAAAGAAGAGGCCATCCTCAAGGCCTGGGATATGGATTTGATATATGCTTAGTCTGGGATATCATATGAAATCATAACTAAGGCTCTGCGGTCTACCCATAGTGTTGATAAACCCAAGCCTGGACCTAATGCTGATGGCGTGGTTGGTTTGGTGAATCCTCCCATTGTAGAGTCATTGTCCAAACAACTCCATGAGTTGTCCGTCAAACAGTCTATATCAGAGGCAACAAAGGCTGCCTCCTCACCCCAAAATGCAAATGTTTTTGCTCAATCCTCCCAAAAGGGAAACCAGCGGCCCAGTGGGAAAAAGAAGAAAGGGAAGAAAGGTGAGGGAAATAAAACAAGCCTAAACCCACGAACAATGTTGATGGGGGAAAGAAGGATAAGAAGAAGGTAAAATTTACCTGTAATTTGTGCCAGGGAGATCACTTAACTCATCAATTCCCTCTCATTGATCAAGCTTAGAAGCTTCTCAAAACCCAACAACCTGTTGTTCTAAAGGATCCATTTCCCCAAGAAAAGAATGCGGCTTTTGTTTCTAATATAGCTAGGGGCACTTTGGGTGCCCCTCTTGACCAAAATTATATCAACATGGTATGATCTAGTACCTTTCTTCAGAAAAGAAATAAAAATTATGAGAAGGAGGCTCCTGATAAGGGTAAATCTATTGGTGAAACCTCTAACCCTCTCACAATCGAGAAACCTGTTGATCCAATGCCTAAAATTCCGAAAGGTATCTTTAAAAAGGAATTTCACAACCTAAACTCTAGGGCTGCTTATAACTACTTTGTGGTGGAATATTTTCCCCAAACCCCTTATGCGATGTCTACGTTGGAAGTTCTTCAGAGTTGTCCCACTCAGCGAGATGCCCTTTTAGCATCTTTAGTCATCATGGATTCTTTGAGTCTGATGGAAAAGTTCAATCTATCGAATGTTAAGATGCACCTACCATATCATGTGGCCTTATCAGTAGATTTCATTCATGGTCATAAAACCATTGGACGCACAGTTGTTGATGAGGGTGCTTCCACATGTGTCATGTATCTTTCTTGCTGGAAGGCTTTGGGTTCTCCGAAACATTTTCCATCAAACACCTTGCTTACTGCGTTCGATGGGAGGTATTTCTGCCCGCATGGTATCCTACTAGATTTTGAGATTAAGTTGGTAGGGAAAGCGGTGTCTATTTAGGTGGAGGTGATTGATGCTCCATTGGACAATAACTTGCTTCTCAGGATAAGTTGGACTTACGCTATGTGAGTGATTGCCTCAGTTGTCCTTTCAGTAGTGATTTTTCCACATGAAGGAAAGTTGGTTATTGTTTACCAACTCAATTTCACTCGAAGGGGCCATTTGGAAATTAATGAGTCCACAGTACTATTGGTTGATCAGGTCAAGCCTGCTACAGAGAGCTTAGGAGCTGGTATGTATTCATCGTTAATGGGAACATTTGATATCCCAACCGCGATAAATAATCTATGTTCCACGAGTGTGGGTAAGTCTATCGCAACGGTTTTCGATAGAACCGATCCTTGGGTCCTTCCTACCCGTTACAAAGCTCAGGTGCCCTTATCGATATAGGAAGCGGCTTACCAAGCTATCATCAACACCACTACTGATCCAGTTTCGACTCCTTCTACAGTATCATAGGAGTCGAAAGAAGCTTATCTTCCTACTTGGGTAGAGAACTCTTTATATTCAGATGATTGCTTAGACATGGTTTTACCTTCGGATGAAGCCATTTTGGAAGCCCTGAGTGGGCGAGACAAGATATGTGAAGATATTCACCATAGATCCTACTTCCTTCTAGAGCTAAGTATAATTGAAAACCCGGAGTTTGACATGATATTGACGGAATATGTTCGTCCTGTCAAAGTCTTTGCAAAACCTGAAGTCATCAAAAATGTGCATATTAATGCAAACTCTTCCTCGGAAGAGGTGGCCATATATACTGCCCTGTTAAAGGAATTCCGCGATGCATGTACCTGGTCATCTATACTAGGAATAGATCCATATATCGTTGAACATGGAATCTGAACCTATCTCGATTATAAAACTGTTCGATGAAGACTCAAGAAGTACTATGCCTAGGCTCAGTTCTTTTTCTTGTATTTTATTTTATGTAATTTTATGTACAATAGTTTGCTAGTTAGTGTTTCTTATATCATCTGGTGATTTTTACAGATGTTATTTGAGTGGTTCGTAGGTTTTGCGAGTGGTTCTAGTCATCATACTTGTAACCTAGCTTCAGCCGCATGGGTCATCTATTCACCCTCAAGGCAGCTAGTTTCCTCTAGAGGCGCTTGTCTAGGTCCTGCTACCAATAATGTGGCGAAATACAGGGCTGTTATTGAGTTATTATGGGATTCCTTGTCACATGGTATCACCCAGTTGGAAGTCATACTTGACTCTCAACTCGTATTTTCCCAGCTGAATAGAGCTTATCAGGTGCGAAACCCTACCTTGTTTCGTCATTTTTGTAGGTTATATTAGTTGAAAAAAATTTCGATTATATTTCATTTAATCACATTCCACGTAATGAAAATACATTAACTGATGCATATGTGAACTATATTCTTGATTGGAACTTAACACACATTTTGTAAAATATACACAAAATATGTATTTGGAACACATGTAAATAACCAGGAAAAATATATATATATGTAAAAATATATCCATAGATAGGTCAAGTTTTGATCCTAAGATCCAGTCACAACTGTGAAAATATACAAAAATTTGGATCGCAATCCATAACATGCCTATAGATCTAGACCTAATCACCTGCATTACCAGCATCATTAGCTTCTTCAATTGCAGCAGCCTCTTTGGCTTCTATATACACAACAACGGCCCTAGATACCCTCCTCATGAGGCGTATCCAGGTAGGTGGAATCCCTACAACAAATTCTTGCATGATAGCAGGAATCTACTCAATATGTATAGTCGACACTCTTTGGGTCAGCCTGGATAGCTTTCCCTCAATTACCCTCATCAAACCCCGGTCTTCACCTGCTACAGGCCGTACATACCTCCTGGGATGCCCATCAGGGAGGATAGGTCCAACATCTGCATTTTAAACATTAAAATGGTTTAAAAAATATTATACATATGTATATAGTTTTATGACAAAATTCATAAAAATTTAAAAACATAAAAAACAAAATACCTAGCTCTCCCCATATGCCTCCGGGCAGGAGGATGATATCATTGTCTCCTCAAAAGTCTAAACCTGCATAAGGAAACTGCTCAAGTGTTGATAACTGTCGTCCCCACCACACATAGAATTCATCATCGTATATACCCTGGGATGATCCTCTGCCACCTTGGCGAAGGAAGACTTCTCCCCACCTGGTTAACCTAGGTTGGAGAGGAGAGAAAGATGGAAGTGGTACCGCAGGGCTAATAGTGGGCACTCTCTCAAAGAAGAATGCCACTAATATACTCGATTACACAAAATTCTTGTGGCATCCTCTCTTACATTCAGAGAGTTATTTCTTCATGATTGGGATTATATTCGAGCACCAATCGAACACAGTTCCTTGTAAACACTCCACTGCCACTCTCATTTGTGTCTGAGTGGTGAGATGTAATGACGAAGATAATGTAACCCGTACTATAGTAATTACCACTCCCTGTAGTGGGAAGTTGGCGATATGAACAATTGGGATGAATGATCCCTTTTTCTAACTCCCTGGCGTGTAGTAGGTGTCCACATAATATTGGACACTCATGGGGTCGCCACCCCTGTCAGTACCTTCGAGGTTCATAGGCATACCCCTACGAGACAACCCCATCATGAAATATATGTCTTCTAAATCTATCTCCAAGATCTCACCTTGAAGATCAAAAGTTCTGAGGTCATGATCCCAATAGCTAATCAAATATTCAAGCAAGCAGACATTGGCCTGCATTGGAGAAGAGAAAAAGAAATTTAGTAACCCGTGTTTCTGTAATGCATGCATAGTGGGGGCATCACAGAGGGCATTGCGGTCCATATCCTCATGTTCTCGCTCCCTCCATTCTAAAACCATTGTTGAACCTACCCTTATGACCATTATTAAACATTAGAATCCATTAAATTCTTTTAGTTTTGGCCATAATTTAAAAATTCCTATGTTACACAGTACACGGGATTGTCTTTTAGACAAGTCGCATGTCACACACGAGTTGCCTTCGGGCAGGTCACGTGTACAATGTGTGTACATGACTATATAAGTCGCCTACCCGCGTGTATTGTGCAACCTCCCTAGGGCAGGCCCAAAACATGAAAATTTGCATGAAAATGAAAATTAAAATGATTGGAATGCAAGAGAGGAGAAAGCTAGCTAACCTGACACTTGCGGAATTCAAAATTGTCCACCGGTTTGTCCGTGTTGAGCAATCCAATTCATAGGTAAAATTTTGCTAAATTGGGTAAAAACATAAAATGCTATGCTTTAATTCTAGTTTTGAACTATATATAGAAAATTATTTCAATTTTTTTGGGTTTCTAGCCTATAGTTTGAAAATTATTTTTATAATTGAACTAATACCATGTCCTTTTTCCTAATGCAACATGTTCAAAGTCTTTTAAAAGTTGTGATCCACTCATATAGGGTAGGATTTGGGTCTTTCATATCTCATTATGCATCTATACCTTATCTGCTCTTAACCCTAGGATTACTTTTTTGACCACAGACTATGGTGTTTAAGCATTTTTACCTCATCTACATCATTGTTCTTTCGTGGATAGGACCTTCCTTCCATGAGTACCCT
Organism: Pseudotsuga menziesii; assembly: GCA_001517045.1. Lineage (NCBI taxonomy): Eukaryota > Viridiplantae > Streptophyta > Pinopsida > Pinales > Pinaceae > Pseudotsuga > Pseudotsuga menziesii. Next base: position 384,027 of record LPNX010342788.1, read on the forward strand.
AGTTTAGAACACTTTTTCATCTTTTGGTACTCATGTCGCATTTGTCATAGGTTTAGGGGAGCCTTCTTAGCTATTTTGCCAAATTGAGCCTCATTTTGGTCTCTTTTTACAAGCTATCCCTGTTTTATAAGGCTCCCCGCCCTTAGGGAGTTTTTTTAGGCCCAGGTCTAACTCCTCAAAATAGACTTGACTGTCGAGTAAACTTTTCTGTTCAAGCTCGTTAAGAATATGTGAATGGGCATCCACATTGGTGGTAGCTTATCGCTTTTTTGGACCATGTGGAATAATATGAAAAAGGAACACTCTTTTCTTTGGAATTGAGAAGAGTATTCTCAAGTATAGGTTTATCACTTTACCAGACCTGAGGGACTAAATTTACAGAAAAGGAGCACCCAGTATGAGCTTAGTTTTATCTTTTCAATGCTTTGGACCCAAACATGAAAAATATTTCGAGCGTACTTTATTTCTCAGTCATGCTCGTTAAACCCTAAAGAACAAAGAATTGAGTTTACTGTTGTAAGCCCCATTTCTCGTAATCAAATGGATATTTCCTAGTGATCTTTCCTTCCTTCACACTCGTAAAACTCAGGCTATATGCTGCTTTTGAAGGGGCGTTGGGTAGGTGATAATTTAACCTTTTTCGAACCTTCTTGACTAAGTACGAAAAAGGTGCGCCTTACTTCTTCGAAAGCTAAGAGAGTTCTTATGTGGTTTGTTTTATACTTTTCCAACCTTAGGAGACTAAATTGGATGAAAAAAGAGACCCCCGTGGAGTCTTCTTCGGTGTTTTCAGACTCTCAAAAAATGAAAACACCAATAAGCATGTACTAGTTTGGGATCGTAAAATCCATGAATTAGTGACTTTATCAAGCATTATTCTCTCCCCTCTTCAAGCTTGTCAAAAATGAAGAGAGACCTAAGTTGACTTTCCTGGACTCGTTAAAATTTAATAGGAAATATAAGGAAGAAGTACTTTATTTGAGTTATAAATGGTGGAAGCATGTCATCCTTGAACATAGCACTCTCTAAACCTTCTGATACTCATGTTTCAGTGTACACTTTTAGTTCGGCTATTACTTCGAGGATTTACTCCTCCACTTGTCCTTTATACATGGGGAATCTGATCATGTCTTCTACATGACAAATAAGTCTAGTTGTCCTATCTACAAGTTAAAATATTCCTTAGGTCATCTCTGTGTCATCTCTGTGTCATGCTCACTGTTCAAGGATTTATCCCTTCATCTGACTATTATCCTGATTCCATCATTATCCTATCTGAGTATTACTTGTCGTCTACCTTCCAGTATCTAGTTCCTAGTCACTTTTGTGATCTATTAGAGGATCCATTTCCTTCCTCATCACAGTATGGTTTCTCATTAGTACTTCCTGAAGACGAAGACCTAGAGATTTTGACGATGGTACCTTAGGATTCACTATCATCATTGGTGGATTCCTTTGCTTCAGTTGTCAATTTAACTCATTGTCTGACATTATGGTAAGTCCTTTCCATGTTCTAATTCAATACATCTATTCACATGGTAATGGTTGTACTGGTTCCTTTGGATTTCAATGAATACCTTATATTCATACTTATAACCTAAGTTGCGCAATATTATGTTATGATCAATTACACAACTTCCAGATTTTGAAGACTCATCATTGTATATTGTGGCTTTGGTCCACCTTTGTAACATATGTGGTCTTGTACCCGTATCATATGATGTAATCAAATATTTTAAAGGAGCTAGTGTTCCATTATATTGAACATGGCATCCTCGGATATGATTTTGTATATGACATTGATATGTATTTGATTCAGGTACTTCCTCTTCTGCCTTAGACATTTGAGTTCTCCAAGATTAAAAGATTGTAATGTATTTCAGCCATCGCTTCCCTCTGACCTCACACATTAGGGGGCATTTGTTATCAACCAAAATGGCACTTCTTTGTCCGAGCACTGACATCCAATATGTCAGGACAAAAAAGGACAACAGGATTGAATTTTCCCAAACACTATAGATGTGCATCACTGATGATACATAATCTCCTGACCAGCTTCATATATTTTCATTTGGAGATTGTGGTTGCACACGCGACTATTTGCATTGCAACCCGCATGTCATATGCCACTATTTGCATTGAAACCTGCGTGTCATACACGACTATTTGCATTGCAACCCACGGGTACATTGAACACGTGAGTTTACTTTGAGCAAGGAGCATGTAACACATGCCTTTCCTATATACATACTCGCATGTAGCTTAATTAAATGATAAAAAATATAAATCATGATTAGTTGAGATCAGTTGAGCCTTAATCAATAACTATCTCAATTGTCTCAACCATCCTAACCTTTGAAACCTCTCTATTTCCCCATGTATAAATAGAGGGCATGGGATGGGGCCAATCATTCATTATTAGAAGAGAAAAGTTATGACGGTTGTATGCCTTCAGGCCTCTTGAAGCAGCAAAAGTCAGTGTCCTCTATTTTCAAAGGAATCCTTGCTCCAGAAACTGGGTTGTAATCTCACCATTCTCTGTTTATGAATAAAGAAAGTTATTCTTCCAATATTTGTATTGTTTCTTTCTCATGTATGATGCATTATGAATAATTTCAATTATTTTATTATGAATATGCATTTCACTAACCATTAATATATACATGATATATTGCTTGAAGAATTTGTCTTTTGTAGGAGAATTAGAGAAGCCCTGGAAGCTTTGAAGAAGATTGAAAGAGGAGAATACCAAGCTTGGATCAACCATCATAAACCGGGTAATCCAAGCCCCCTTCCTATTCCTATTTCATTTTCTAGATAAGTTGATTGTCTGCAAGTGTCTTCGTAAGTTGTTAACCCCAGACACCCTAGGTTACAAGGGTGCATTGTCCTGAACAACAGTCATGACTACTTTTGGATCCCTTGTGGGATAGGTGTAACTATGTTGACCTCCTACAAGTTGGTCATGATTGTTTTTCCTCGTCTATAGTAGGTTGTGACTGTGATTTCCTCCTCTTTACCAAGTCATGACTATTCATTTTTCCCTATGGGATGGAAGTGACTATTTTTCCTCCTCTTTAGTAGTTTATGACAATTATGGAGTCCTTTTGGGCTGGCTATGATTGTATTGGACTCCTCCTAGCAAGTTGTGACTATGTTTGATCACCCTAGGGTTGGGTCATGGGATGTACAAGATCTCTAGGGCTGGGCCATGGACTTTTTAATCCATCTAAGGATGACAGTGGAATGTGGTGTCTCTTCCTAGCTAAGTTGTGGATTGTTTGACCTTCATTTTGTTGGGTTGTGATTGTTTTGTGACCACTAGAGTTGGACTGTACTTTCCCACTACTGCAAGATCGTTATTGTATTCATCTTTGGGGCTTCCTGGGTAAACCTTGTCATGATTGCAACCTCTAAAGCTGGGGGTATTCACTCTTGGAGACTGAGATATCTTGTTGGCTATTGTATGTGTCTAACCTAAACCTATAACACTCTAACCCTATCTCTCTCTCTCAAGTTATGATATATGTTCCTTTTAGCAGATAGTCCTTACAGTGACAATTTATAATTTCAAAGGTGTCTGAGTATAAGGAAGATATAAACGAGCATTGTTATCATTTATTAATTGTTGTTCATTAGTTTGTATTGTACTTGTGATTATGTTATTTATATAGCAATTGCTAAATTATCTAAAGGAAAAACTTTAACACAGTGACCATTAGAGTGTTAAAGTTGAAATGGATGAAAATTATGTATAAGATCTATGACAATTGTATTGTTCTAGATCTAGCTTTGTTTTAGTTATGTTTTATGCTTTAAGGTTTAAAAATTATAATTGTATTAAATCAAACCCTAACCTAACCCTAATCTTTAACATGCCCTAGCCACAACATTATCTCAAAAGAATCCTCATATCAAGTTTGCCATCCCCAAGGAGTAGTAGAGCCAAATTGTATCTCGTATGCAGCATTGAACAAGTGTGCTATCAATGTAGACAAACATACATACTACAAGGATTAGTTCTCCATAACTCAAGAAACAAAGGAGATGTCACACCAAAACCTACGGATAAACCTCGGGTCACCACAAGCACCATGAACAAGGTGCGTCATCATCAAGGACAAACCGTAGATAAGTTCTAGGTCTCTCAAGCATGTGCACCAATCCTTGAAGGTAAACCCTAGTCAATTGCTAGGCCTCTAAAAAGTGCATCAAGACTCACCAACAAACCCTAGCCAAAATGCTAGGCCTCCAAAAACTGCGTCAAGCCTCACTAAAAAACCCTAGAAACAATGTCATGGCATAATCATGTTAAAGTTTTAGGGTAATTATGGGTTTTCAAATAATGTTCCCATATTTGTTGATTTTATGTTGTCAATTTTCACAGGTCAACCTATAATTAGGTTTATTGTTTCCATGAACTCAAAAACTATCCAGAATTGGAGTTATAGTGCCTTTTACCACTATTTTAATGCACAAACCCTAGACAAGTTCATCATTAAGTACAAACCCTAGACAAGTTCTAGGTCTCTCAAGCTTGTGCACCAATACTCTAAGGTAAACCCTAGTCAACTTCTAGGCCTCCAAAAAATGCGTCAATCCTCACCAAAAAACCCTAGCCAAAATGTTAGGCCTCCAACAAGTGCATCAAGCCTCACCAACAAACCCAAGCTAGAATGGTAGGCTTCCAACAAGTGTGTAAAGCATCACCAACAAACCCTAGTAAGAATGCTAGGGAATAATCATGTTAGAGTTTTGTGTAACTGTTTGACCCTATGTGTTGGTCGTGACTGTTTTTCCTCCTCTTTAGCAGGAGGTGACTGTAATGTCCTCCTCCTAGAAGGTCGTGACTGCTTTTGGAGCCCTTGTGGGCTAGGTGTGGCTGTGTTGACCTCCTACAAGATGGTTGTGACTTTTTTTCCTCCTCTATAGTAGGTCGTCGCTGTGCTTTCCTCCTCTTTAGCAGGTCGTGACTATTCCTTTTTCCCTATGGGTTGGCAGTGGTTGTTTTGCCTCCTCTTTAGGAGGTTGTGAATTTTATGGAGTCCTTTTGGGTTGGTCATGATTGTATTGGACTACTCCTAGTAGGTTGTGACTATGTTTAAGCACTCTAGGGATGGGTCATGGGATGTATAAGACCTCTAGGCTAGGCTATGGACTGTATAAGCCCTCTAGGGCTGACCATGGACTATGGTGGCTCTTCCTAGCTGAGGCATGGACTATTTGACCTTCATTTTGTTGGGTTGTGATTGTTTTGTGACCACTAGAGTTGGACTGCACTTTCCCACTACTGCAAGACTATTACCGTGTTCATCTTTGGGGTTTCCTATGTAAACCTTGTCCTGCTCAAAACCTCGGCTAAGGGGTCTTCACTCTTGGTGACTAAGATATCTTTTTTTATGGCACAAGTATGCCTAGAAAGATGGAAAAATAACCCATATATGATATTTGTTGCTTTTAATATCCTAAGATATGACCAATTTTGATGATTGATTTGTCTGAAGTTTTTAAAGTGCCCAGAAGTTTCCAAGAAGTGAGAAAATGTCATTTGTTGAATTGGAATAATTTTCGATTGGGGTTGACCATGCTCTTTGACAAAATCACATCATTATCCATAGTGATAGACCACTCCCATGAAGAAGGAACTAAATCTTGATCCCTTTAACATTGTTAAAGTAAAATTTCATTCCACGTGAGCATAAACTTTTTCATAATTAATTTTGATGAAGATGGTTGTTGTTCATGATATATAGCAGAGTTATTATTTTGGCATTGATGTTATACCCTATGTATGGTGAATTTCCCTTTTACTTTTGAAACTTATTGGATCAATTAAACGTTTAAACAACTTTCTATAGTTATGTACCTTTAGTTAGCAATTGAGTGATGATAGACATTATATTTTTGGTTATGTAGGATTTGTACAAGTGGATGGATGGAGGTAAGTGATTGTTTGTGATTGAAGTATATCATTATTTTTATGGATATTTAAATTGTTAGAACATATTACTTTGTAATTAGTCCAAATGTTTGCAATCTTAGACGTTAGTCCAAATATTTGCATACTTTTGTCCTTTTAACATGTGATACCTTGTGGATTTGTTGTCTTCATCCCATTGGTCTCTTTGGACTCCACATTACCATTATGCTTGGTATTTGAATTACTATGGGTATTCTTGAAGGGTCATCTAAGGTTGGAATATTTGAACCTAACTTAGGAGGAAGGGTATCACAAATATTGAAATGGAAACCATAACCTTGTTGTAGGCCAATAATTCCATATGCAAAGGCTCATTTGATGGCATGGGGACCACACTTAGTCCATGAGTCCTAAAGGAAAAACATTATGGCTTCAAACTATCTATTTGGACCATTTCTAAACTTATTATAACCATCCTTAATGTACTAAACTCAAAATAGCCATCATATCTTGATCACATGACAATGATTCCCTTTACATGACCTTTTGTCGTGTCTAGGGGATACAATGATGTCTCATGAGCCCCATAGACAAACATTATGGTATAATACCCTAGATTTTTGCATTGAACCACATCACGGGCACTAAGAACCATGTCTAGTGTTCTAATTAACTTCAAAACTAGCACCATATCCCACTTCCAAGCCAAAGGTTCCCTATGGAGGGCCAATATGGTGTTTTGGGACCACACACATGTAACATATATCCATAGTAAAATTCTAGAGTGTAAGGTCCTATATTTTTCATTATACCATGGAATATTCCTCAAGTTCCATCCCTAATGTACCCCTCCTCAACTTGTGGTCATATCTCACATGTAGGAAAAGGATTCCCTACACGGGCCCTATGCAACGACGTGGGTTACTATGCAAAGAACATGAACACCATAGGAAAATGTTCTATCCCAAAAACATGGGTTTTGTTATCAAATGAAGGATTAGTGACCAAGAAGAATCCATAATATGATGAATCTAAAAATAGCCACCATATCCCTATGACAAGAAAAAGGTGTACTAGGGCCTCATGGATGTCCTATGTAGAACCCAAAAGACGCATGTTATAGACTAAAACTATGTATCTTCACCATGTAACATGAATTAGGTCATGAGAACCATCCTTGGTGTACTAAACCTTCAAATGTGATACCACATCTTAATCACATGCCAAATATTTTCTATGCATTACACATTAAGGTTTTTCCTCTTGTTGTCCAAGTTGAATCTTAGCCCAAGCTTGAGGTTGATGTTGATTTCGATATGATAATAAGGGATGAAGTTGCTCCATAGAAACAAAAAGTGGATGAAAAGAGTGGTGACAAATTCTGGTATGAGATAAATCTCAATGTTGACCTCTTTGGGATGAAAATGCATGTATATTAATAGTTACATGTCGTGAATCCCGTGAAGTATGACACTATGAAATATATATGATTGTCTTATGACATAATACTAGGATGTGGCAATGTTCACGTTTCCCATAGTTCTATATCATTTAATTACTGCATAATCATTATTTTAGGTGATGGATATGTTGGAGCCCATCCTTTGAGATGTATGGAATTTGTCTGGCCAAGTGTGAGTTAAAGTCATAGATTACAATAGAGTTTTCTTTCATCATTTTTGGCCAAGGTTTTTATTTTTAATCAATTCAATATGATGTTAACTTCTATTGGTTAACACTATGTGGAACATAATGTCTACAAAGATGGTTGAATGAGTTGTTATGGAGGAAATATGAATACTTGAGAAACTTCATTTAAAAGGGTACATATGTTTTGTTTAGTAGTGGTTTGTCTCCATGATGTTTCTTTGTTTTTTATGGGATGTTCTAGTTGTGAACTTGCATTCTTATAATATCTTATGCATTTGGGGATTTTTCCTCTCCACAAGAATATTTGTGTATGGGAATATACAACCATCTATCTCTTCAGTTTTCCATGGGGTTTCCTATGCCTCTTCTCAAAAAATGTCATAGGGTGTCGCATCACTCTCGCCCTATGTTGAATTTTTAGCATGGAATTCCTGGAAGGGTTTGGAAGTGTCTTAAGTTGTGGATGTACTTGGAGAATTAGTTAGATTCGAAGTCCATGAAGCCATGGATATTTTACAAGTTATATGCACTTTAATATTTCATAAGTTCCATATTGTTACTTGGGAAATGTTGTTATTTAAATATGTCTTTCTTATGCTGGTACTTTTTTGCCATTTTTGTTATGTTTATTTGTGTCTAAGTTCAAATTTTATGTTAAAATAGGCTAGGAAAAAGTTAAAAAGGTTGGATCTTGCTGCCGATGATGATGAACATCCCAAGAAGAAGTTTCAAATTTGAAAACTCTAGCAACTCAATGGATATCTATATACAATGCTCAATGACCAATGAAAAAGAGGTAGTGCTTAAAATTTCAAACTGGAAATATGCTAAGGCATGAAGTCAAGTACTAAAAGCTTTATTTTTGTTTATGTTTGTTTTCTACCATAGCCACGGGATAAAATTTATAATTTTTATGTTCATGTTGCTTTTGGTGCTTCGATTCCAACTCTTAGGGAAAATTTTCAAAACTTACAGTGACGATGACAGAACCTGAAAATCTCTCACAGCTCTCATTTGGAGAAAAACTACACAATAGAACAAGTAGTAACTGTATCCATATTGAGTTTGGTGTTCCTTTGGATAATTAGAGGCATTTCAAGAACATTTTATTTGAAATGGTTTGGATTGATTTCATAAATTAGGCATGAAACTATATAAAAATCAACAAACTGAAATTTAATATTGAATTTGGTTTTTGTAGATGGCATCCTGGTTGGACCTCATACCTTGGAATCTAGTATCCAATTCCATTTGTAGAAAGTTTAATTCTTAACTAATGCTGAAGGTTGAAAAGGAAGAAAAGAAATTAGAAGAAGCAATAGGATAAATTGAAAAACAACACATGGATGTCAGACGTCAACTTTAGGAGTTGGACCTAAAGTCAAATCTTTTTTAAGAACTGTAAGAGAGGTACTCTTTCTCTATCCATGTTTAACTTCTAACCCACGTTTAGGAATTTTACTTAAATATTTTTAACAATAAAATTAACATCCTTGAGAGTGTTAGTCTGAAAACATATTTCTATTTTTCCCGCAACACGAAGATCAGAATTTTGGAACAATTGAGAGCTTCAATATCTCATTTGACCATTGCTTCCACAAAGGAAGGAATGTTTGAGGACAAATTTGGATCTAAAGTGGAAAAATCAATGACCACTTAAGGGGAAAAAACAAGTTCATATAACTCATACAGTAAACAAATGCCTAACATGGGTATGAATTGTCCTATAAATACTAAAAATCAAGTTTGATACCTAAAAACTAGGTAAAGTGGGTTTTTTAAGGAAATAATAAAAAATATTAATCCAACATTCATGGTTAATTGATTGGGTGCACAAACCCAAATTCTATATAAAGAAGGCATATGAGGTGAATAAAGGAGGAGAAGAGAGAAAAGCAAAGGCATGCTGAAGGATTTGGAGGCTAGTTAGATTCTTTTTCATATCAAGTTTTTGGTTATCATTGTAATAGATGGAGAAGGATGGTTTAGAGCAAAGGAGAAATAGATTCACCTATATCATTGGGTTTTAATCACTTTCTTCCTATTTTTAATATGATACAATTCTAGTTTCCCCCAAATGTTGTGATTAAATCTATGTATTTTCATATATTTTTGTCAGTGTTTGGTAGATAGTTTTCAAGTTTTTTCAAGGTTTTCAAAAAATAGATGTAAGGAACTAGCAAGAAAGTTGCAAATTGATCCCTAAAGGCCATGGATGCTCAAGAAAAGGGATCTTCCACAAACAACATGCTTTAAGAGGTAATCTCATTTATTCCTCCCCTCTCTACTCTTTAAAAAAGCTTATAAATCTTAGGAAAGTTTCAATTATTTCATGTATAATGTCGATTAGGACTCACCCCACTATAGTAAAGGATAGAGTATGTTGTAGACATGTCCCTGTAGAGATCTCTGCTAATAGAATGACTACCATACTGGGGATCTTGGGGTTTCATTATTGATTTCTTGATTTTTTCCTCATTTTTGGGTGTTTCTTGCCTTTAGATATTTTAATACATGCTTTATCTTTGTCTTTAAACAACTTATTTCATGTAAGGAGTCTAAAACCGGCATAGATCAGCCTTTACATAGTCAAATTTTGAAAGATTTGCACGAGATCTTGGGTTTCTTGGAAACAATTGGGTACAAGCAACGAAAAGGCATGAATTCCCTCAAGAATACATGGGTATAAAAAAGTAAACTTGTGTTTTCCATGGAAACATGTGGATACAGGTCATACATACTCACGTGTCGAACAGATTCTAGTATTTTGGGCATAAAATCCTCATTTCTTGTCTGTTTTGAGTGATTTTTTTGCTATGGAAAGCTTAGGAATCCTTCGATTTGATTTTATAAAATAATTTCATCTAATTTTACTATTATTTGAGTATATTTTAAATAGTTTTAAAGACTTGTGTGCTTAGTAGCTTGAAAATTGTTAAAAAACTAGTAGTTGCAAATCATTGTTTTAGACCTATATTTAGGGTGATTTTGAACTTTGTAGACTTGTATATGATAGTAGAGACCTGTTAGGACCTATAAAGAGCATATTTTAATATTTTAGGATCAATTTCACTTGAATTTGGAAGTCTTAGAAACCTCCTTAAAAATATAGGAAAAACACTTTAATTAGTATTTTTTGAGTTTTGTTCAAGTTTTTCTTTAAAAGATTTGCTCAGATATGAATGTTTATGACATATTTACCATTTATGTCCTTTATTTCACTCTTGATTTCTGAAATTTTGTCTTATTTAGTCACTTTAATCACATGTTTGCATAAGGAAATTGTTGAAAATTTGAAGAAACATGACACAATGTTTCAATTTATGAACCTTTAAGCATTGAATTTTGAATCGCATGAAATTGCTGACCTTTCCACACAAGATGAAATCACAGCTAATACACATTTAAGACCATCATTTAAATCAAATTCACATAATTCTCAAAAAAATGGACCTATCACTTAAGATCAGTTCAAACACAATGAGAGAAGCTTGTTTGTTATTTTCAAAATTCTTGATATAAGTTGTGTTCAAGCCCTACATATCATCTTCACTCGCACCTTCAGGAGATATTATGAAAGATAAATAGGGATCTCAAGTGTAATGGTATAGGATTTTTTTTAGCAAAATTATGAGCCTTGCGTATCCTCTTCACTTGCGCTTCCGGGTGGTCTTATGAACGCGAAATAGGGATCTCCAGTGTAATAGTGTAGAATTTGTTGTTGAAGTATATGTTAAATGAGCTCTGTGTATCCTCTTCACTACAACTTTTGGGTGGTCCTATGAACGAGAAACATAGATCTCAATTTTAACAGTTGATCAAACCTCAAAACGTTATTTCAAAGAAAAACGAGTTTCTTTGTAAACCTTAAAGACTCATTAAAGTTTTTGCATCACCTTTTTCAAGCCAATGAATATTTTACTTCATTTATGAATATTTGTATTTTAAACATTTGAAAAGTGGGAAATACATGCATCTTTGAAACATTATCGAAGAAACCTCTTACCTTGCTTTTAGTATAAGGATTTCATCGAATGAAAAGATAGATTTAAAAGCATGTGTGCATTGGATTGGTTCAGTGTTATGAGTCGCAACACCATCAGTTCCACCACCACTCCTTGAAACTAATAGAATTACCTTTAAAATCAACGCTTAACCTAAAATCAACAAAGATTCTATTTTTGATATCACCAACAAGATTAGGCTAGGGATTTGGATTAAGTTGGTGAGTTAACACTCCAAGGCCACAAAACTTTGAACCTAGTATTAATTAAAGAGATTTAAATCCATTAGTAGCAAAGAGTGCATGCTCAAAAAACACTTCTAATACATGTGTTAAGAATGAGGCCAATCCGAAGTAGTAAGGGTGGTACCCCCCCTCTTTCTTATTTGGTGGGATATGAGCACATTACATTATTTCAGCTAAGTGACAAGTCATAGGGGTGACATCACTTTCTTGAGATATCTAGTCTATGTGAGTTATACTAGACTGACGGCTATCCTACCCAACCACTGATTATGAAGTGGTAACCATAGTTTCTTTTCCTATGGCATCACATAGATTTTTGTGAGTGGAGGACACTTGCAATACCTGAGCCAAACACGAGGTTATTTCAGCTCTTTGGGAGGGTGAATAGCCAATACCTAACACTTGTACCCCTAGTGATTGAAGAACAATATAATTGTTTCTCATACCTTCACTATTTAGTAATTTTTGAGGCGTGATGTCCCTTGATAGCTACTAGTTTTGGAAGACCCTCTAAAAATCCAAATTTGTAGTAAACCTTGGTTTTTTGGAAATAAGTTTTCTTGTTGCTTCTAGGGCATTTTTAGTGGTGTGGACACTTTTATTTTTGTTTGAGTCTAGATTTCGTTTAGAATTTTTTGATTGCATTTTATACATATTTCAATTCTAAAAACTTAAACGTCAAAGTGGCTTCTCTCCCAACCCTCCAGTCATGATGACGGCGAGGTGAGTCACCAGAACTTGAAGGCCCCACTAAAACACGGAAAGGAATACAAAAACAAAACTCATGAGACTTTGATACTAATGTATCAAGAAAGGGAAGCACATTGTTTTCCTCAAACTCTTTCGTCAACCTCTCAACCTTTGAACTAAACCCACCCACCAAAAGACTCCTTGAGAAAGGTCTTAATTTTTCCATTGCCCCTAAAAAGATTTTGGCCGAAGACATCATCTGCAGCATAGAAGAAAGAATTAGGAACCTACCAGAAAATGAAGCTGAAGAGGTGAGCCAGGATTGTGTTGTAATCCTGAGAAGAGTGAAACCACCCAAACCCAACATCACCAAGGAAGAAAGCAGAGCCATCAGGGAACTCAAAAAGAATGAACATATTGTTATCTTGAAGGTTGATAAAGGGGGAGCTATGGTTATTCTCAACAAGGAAGACTATATTGATAAGATGAAAGTGCACTTAGATTCTAGTGGTTGTTACAAGAAACTTAATAAGAACCCTTTGAATCAGATCATAAAGGAAGTTATTGAAGCCATAAAGAAATCTTCCTTGGATGAAGAGATCAAGAAAAAACTCATTATCTCTGACCCCTTGGTTCCAAGAATATATAGACTTCCCAATATCCACAAACCTGTGGTTCCCCTCTGACCCATTATAGACACCATAGGCTCACTGACCTATAGACCCGCAAAATTCCTAGCAAACAGATTGAAACCGTTAGTAGGTAATACAAGCTCGTTTATAAAATACTCATCATGTTGTATCGAGAAAATAAAACATAGACATATGGATGAGAATGAGATATTATTGAGCTTGGAAGTAGTGTCCCTCTTCACAATGATTCCCATCAAAGATATAGAAGACTTGACTGATCCTAAAACCTCCAAACTCATAGGCTTGTGTCTCAATTCCAAAATTTTTAGTTTTATGGGTGAACTTTATGAACAGACCTGTGGAGTGGCTATGGGTTCTCCCCTTTCTCCCATTATATCCAACCTATTCATGGAGAACTTTGAGAAAAAAACCTTGAACTCTGCTTGTCCAAAACCATAATGGTAGTCCAAATTTGTTGGTGATACCTTCTTATAATGGGCCCATGGGAAGGAAGATCTAGAATAATTTGTTGATCATCTAAACAACAAACTGAGTCCATCAAATTCACGAAAGAGTTCGAGGAAAAAAATGTGCTTCCCTTTCTTGATACATTAGTTATCAAGAAACAGGATGGAGGCATAGCCCACAAGGTCTACACGAAGAAAACCCACACATAGCAATACCTTCACGCCCTCTCACATCATCACCCAAACCAGAAGATGGGTGTTCTTAACACTCTGTTCACTAGAGCCCTAAGGGTTTCTGATAATGACCACATAGACTCCGAGAAAGAATACCTACTCAATGTCTTCCTTAGCAATGGTTATAACCTAGCTCAAATCAACAAAGCCCTCAAAATAACGAAAACCCACGAGAATAGACCAAAGGTTCCGTCCAAAGAAAGGAAACTGGGGGATCATAAGGCATTTCTCCCTTACATTCAAGGGATCACAGACAAAATAAATAAACACCTGAAAAAGAAGAACATTGATTCTGTGTACTCACCACCAAACAACATCAAAAATCTCTTTAGGTCAGTGAAAGATCCTATTGACCCGAGTCTTAAAAAGGTGGTTTACTTGATTCCTTGTGAATGTGGGAAAACATACATAGGAAAAACAAGACGGTCCATCTAAACTAGGGTTAAAGAATATTGCGTTGACATCCGTCTCAATAGAACCCATAAGTCAGCCTTAGCGGAACACTCTCATAACACGAATCACCCAATTAAAATCGAGGATATGCAGGTGCTAGCACAGGTCGATAATTGGTCAAGGAGAAGAATCAGAGAGGAAATCCATATAGTTAAGAACCCTAATTGCCTAAAGAGAGATGACGGTCTTTCCACTAGCCGATCTTGGTTGCCTAACCTAACCAAACTAAATAAAAATTAGATTTAAGAATTGAAAATAACCTAACTTAACTAAAAATCAACTTAAGAATTAAACCTAAAATAAAGAAAAACTAAACTAGGGTTAAATTTAATTAATTGATAATATTAAATAAAAATATATAATTGAAATTAAAAATAAAAAATTTAAATTTAAATTAAGTAAATTTAAATTAATTTAAATTAAAATTAATTAAAATTAAAACTAAAATATATTCCTAGTTTTGAAGTTAAATAAAATTAAAAATACAAATAAATTAAAAACATTTTTACTCATTAATTTTTCGCGAAACAATAAAACAAAAACTCAAAATAATAAAATTAAATACCTAACACACCTTTATTACTTTCATTTTATTCATCAACTAAATGTATTTTTTATTAAATTAATTAAAAATTAATTATTAAATTAATAAACTAAAATTAATCAAAGTAATAAACTAAAAAAGCAAACTAAACTAAGGAACTAAAATTAATAAATTATTTTATCAAACTAATATTAATAAACTATTACATCAAACAAAAATTTAATTATCAAATTGATAAACTACTTCTTCGTCTTTATAATCCAAACTAATGAACATAATCTTTAATAGTAATAATCAACTAATTAAAATTAATATAGGGTTATAACTAAAACTTGAGGGTCATAAAATAAAAATTAAAAATAATTTAATTATAAAAATAAAAATAAAATAAAAAACCCAAAAAACTACTAACAAACCAAACTTAGTCGGCACCTCTCAAGTGGGTTATTTCTATATTAATGCACCTATGAAAGATGAACAATCTCCCCAGGCATTGCTATGTCCTAAATATGAGCCACGCCTGGCTCGAAACGTTGACATTAACTTTTCTCACCGCAAATTCTCCATTAGATGCCATGAATCTTTATTGCAGAATCTGAGCTAACCTAAAAGCACTATTGTCCTCCATTGGTGCAGTCAATCCGAATGGTACTAGTTTGATCACCTTTGACTTGGGACAGTCAACAAGTACGCTTCCATCACATGTCGCTTTTCAGATTAAAGTGCTATCACATGGGATGAATATTTTTTGAACTACCATAGACGAAGGAGTCTCTACTTATGTCATGTCATTAGGATGTTGGAAAGATTTAGGATCACCCACTTTGAAACCATCCCACACAATACTTAAAGCATTTGATGGACACTCATTCCCACCTCATGGACTCATTAAGGCTTTCCCAATTGAATTGGGAGATAAAATAGTTCAAGTTGATGTTGAGGTAGTGGATGCTCCCATAGATTACAATCTGCTATTGAGACATAGTTGGATACATGCAATGACTTTGGTAGTATCTTCATTATTCTGAGTAATTCAGTTCCCCCACCAAGAGAATATTTTTACAATCAATCAGTTAGATTACTACACACCTGAAACCGGTATCCACTGAAATGTACCTTTTCCGGGGAATTCAAAAATAGTGATTCAATATGTGGGAGTGGGGATGTTTAAAGACTCTTCCCTCATGGGAACCTTGACAATCGCACCACCAACATATACCCCTCAAATTTCTCTAGTTTTCACCTTTACATGAGAAGATAACTTTCCATTAACTGTTTTTACCGAATCCACTACAACGATGGGTTCCACTTCATCAGACGGAACTACAATAGAGGACATCCAATTTCAAAGTAGTGAAGGAAAGGAAATATATTCAAAAATCCTTGATGAAACTGAGAGTAGTACACCTTTGTCTGCTATAGAAATGTCATATCAAGCTATTCAAAATGCTTCAACAGACTTGGATCAAACTCTTACCAAAGGAGGAATATGATCCGTACACATCACCTGTATGGGCTATTGATACTCCCAAGACTAATAACCTCTTAGATCAAACCTTTTCATCTGATGAAGCTATCATGGAAGTCATGAATATCTCATAATGACCCTAGGAGGACATGCATCATCGATCATCATTTCTTTCTAAACCAGATTCATTAGAGGTCAAACCTAAAAAATTTTACCTTGATGATGATATAGAAAGGTGCCAATGTCTTGTCCAAACACACAATGTGATTTTCAAAGGAAATTTGGAAAAAATTTAAAAACCATTCCTATCAATATATCCATTAAGCTTGGCATCATTGAGAATATCAATATAGGTTCCAATCTCTCTCCAGAGGAAATCACACAATATACTGCTCTATTCAAAGAGTTTTGTGATGTTTTCGCTTGGCCATATGAAGAAATTCTAGGCATCGATCCTAGTATTGTCGAATATGAGATAAAAACTTATCCAAATGTCAAACTTGTATGACATAAGATACATCCAGTAAATCCTAAGAAATCCATTGCCATAAAAGTAGAAGTAGAAAAATTGTTGAAAGTTGGATTCATTTACCATGTACCTTTGACTGAATGGGTGTCCAATCCCATTCTGGTCAATAAATAACAAGGAGCAATCTAATTATGTACTGAATTTACGGATTTAAATTTGGCTTGTCCCACAGATAATTATCCCACACCCTTCATTGATCAAATTATAGACGAATGTGCCAATAACAAAATATTTTCATTTTGGATGGATTCTCTGGTTACAAACAAATTCAGATTAAGAACAAAGACCAACATAAAAAAAACATTCATTTTCCCATGGGGCACTTTTGCGTATCAAAAAATTCCTTTTGGACTTAACAGAGCCATATCATATGATTTCCATGATATTAAGAAAATCATCGAGGTTTATCTCGATGACTTGACAGCCAAATCTAGGAGAAGAGTTGAACATTATGCACATTTATGTGTTGTTTTCCTTTGATGTCGTCAGTACAACATTAGATTGAATCCACATAAATGCATATTTTGCATGGAGTCAGGGATATTACTTGGTTTCATTGTAACCAAGGATGGTATATGGGTATATCCCCTTATAGTTGAGGCAATATTACAGTTTCCCTCCCCGAAAACAATTGGGCAGCTTCAAAGCCTACAAGGAAAAGAAACTTTCTTGAGAAGATTTATTGTCTCTTGTGCTGAAATTTCTAAAGGTTTCATGCGTCTCTTAAAACAAGATGCACCATTCGTCTAGGATGAACAAGCTCAACGGTCTATTGATGCAGTGAAACAAGCAGAGATTTTCTGCTATATTTGTCAACAACCGAATCCACTTTAGGGATGGTTTTGGTCCAAGAGGATGATTCATCTCGAGAACATGTCATATATTATCTTGGTAAGGGCCTTGTCGACCCCGAATTCAGATGTTCCTAGGTAGAGAAGCTATGTCTGGTAGTAGTTCATGTTGTCCAAATGCTTAGAGATTATATACTTCCAAGAAAAACGACTATAGTGGCTGAAATGAACCCCATGAGATGCATTTTGTCCCATCAAATCATTGGGGGCAAGTATTCGAAATGGATAGTAATTTTGCAAGAATTTGGAGTCTCGGATTCGTAAATGCTAAATCCAAGAAGTCATTAACATTTGCAGAACTAGAGTCTGAGTTGTCTGCCAATAAAGAGGAAATTCAAATAATAGAAAAAGAGTCTTGGGCATATGAACATTTATTTCTCATTGCCACTACTGATCCTTGGTATGGAACATTGATTATATATCTCCAAACCCAAAGGATTGATGCTCAATTTTCTAGCATTGAACGACGTCGTATTCAATACCAAGCATGAATATACCTTGTTATTGGGGATACTTTATACCATCGAGGAATAGACTTAATTCTAAGACGTTGTTTAGTTCATGAAGAAGCTGAGAAAGTATTGAATGATTACCATGCAGGAGCATGTGGCGGTCATCGTTCTGGGTGGGAAACTGCCTAGAAAATATTGTTTGCAGGGTACTTTTGGCCTACAATATTTAAATATTTCATTAATTCCATTAAAAAGTGCCATCCTTACCATATCTATACAATAAAAATGCACGCACGCCCCACTTAGTTACACCCTATAGAAAACGTGGGTCCATTTTTAAAACGGGCCATTAATTACACGAGAATCAACATACCTTCATCTAATCGCCACCACTACATCATAGTAGTAGTAGACTACTTTACAAAGTGGGTTGATTCAATGGATACATTCGATAACATGGAAAGACCTGCAACATATTTCTTATTCAATCATGTGATAACTAGGTTTACAGTACCCAAAGAAATCATCACAGACAATGATATCCATTTTATGAATTCCTTGTTACAGAGAGAAATTCCTATAGCTTGGGGTACCACAACAGACAGCTTGACTCCATAAATCAATCTTTCCCAATATGCAATAGAAATAAAATGTCTAACACTAAAGGATCATACCTTGTACCTTATTCCAGACGGTTGAATTAGATCCCCGTTGAGCTTTCCAATCTTCAGCTTGAATTGCTATATTACTTCCTCAACAACAAGTAAACAATAAAAGCATTCTATATATCATGGTGTTAGATCTATTCTAGCATATATAATCAATAATGTAAAAGCATTTGACATAATCCCATGGATAAAATATTCATTCAAATACACATCATTGGACAGGAAAAGATATTTATATTCATATAAATCAGAGATTGCAAGATACAACCTCTGACGGCACGTCTGCGAACCGGAGAAACTGAATCCCCCACTTGGGCCTCCACCACTTAAATCCTCCATCTCTCGATAGCAAGCTCACAAGCAAAAGGCAAGCTTGGGAAGAACACAAAAGTGCTCCAAGGGACAAAGGGATGCAGACTCAAGCATAAGTTCTGGCAACAATGGACTATAGTTTCGTTGCTCTCAATTCTCTCTTATGCCTTCAATGTACCAAGGGGTTCCTTATATATCTTTTCAAAGGGGTAATGAAAGGTCGAATCCGAGTGATCTCAAGGCATATGGAAGGGCAGGAGTCAAATGAGTCAGATCCATGTCAAGGAAAACTCCAAAAGGATTTGGATTATTTACACATCCCGATGTATGCTGTTATATGGCTCAAACCCGTGTATGTATGCGATTATAAGGTTAAAAGTGGCGTATAGCATTTTTCATGTGTTTTTAGGGATGATCAAGGAAACATCAGAGGACAAAAAATGGTCCATAGGGGCTAAAGAGTCTGCAACGGGACAGGGGAAGGCCATACAAAGTGTGATTCACCTAGAGTGGTGAAATCCGCTATAACAGATGCCCCCTAATGTATGAGATCAGAGGGGTTATATGATGGCTGAAATACATTATAATTCCATCCCAGAAGTGGAGTGATGAAGGATCCCAAATGGAATACCAACCACCCAATCAGCATAGTACAATAATACAACTCTGCATATAACTGCAAATACATATAGCAGTCCCAGATACATAAGAGTACAATGGCCATGAATAGGCATGATACATGATATCACATATGTGGTCATAGCCACATACAATATACATAGATCAGAATCTCCATGATGAAGATATACAAACGACCATGATCTCCAAAATGGATGAAGATATATAATAGATCAAGATCTCCATAGTGGCTAGAAATGTCTGACATACACTGGAATCAAGTCACGAGAGCTGAAATATCATGAACACTGACATGATCAAGGAGGTAGCATATAATAGATGCCACCAATATGGAAAGTCTTCTACACAAACCGCTACAAGTACATGTCCTACTATGCGAATAGAGGTGTCGAGGTCGAACATAGTAGTCCATCGTCTGATTACCGGTCATTAATGTATACCGTTAACAGACACAAGATCACCAACCAATGATGAAAATGGGAATCAAGGTACTAGAGTGAAAACTAACAAGTGTGAATAAATGTGTTGAGGTCGAACACTTGAAAGGATCCATCGATCAGGGGACATTGATGTATTCCCAAGAAACTGTCAATGGCGAGAGAACCTGCCACTGATGACTGCAAGTCTCAAGGCACTCAAAAATGACTCTAGACTCCAATCCCAGAATAAATGATCTGAAGTCGATGGGATGAAATCCGCTAGAAGGAGGGAATTAAGGCATCCCCCATCATCCAACACGAGGTACTTAGCAAAGCTGTATAATGTGGAAGGACTCGATCATAGGTACACGAACCAGTAACTGTACCAGGAATGGCCGACATGCAAAGTCAAGATAACTGAGGAATGGCCGACTCAAGTTTCAACTTCCTTCGAACAAGAGCATAACGACGTATGGTGACTAAATGAAGGAAGCATAGACTCGATATACAAACTGGGACATCTCTGTGACATAGGAGGCATCAACAGAGGCTCCATAGGGACTGGAAGCTTAACCAGTCAGTGGAGATAAACTCAGATAAATGAGTACAGGTCCTAAATTCAAGCTATAACCCAACCAATGGATGTGATATGCAGTGCTCTGTTCGAAGGCGACACGACTCGACAGCTGCCAAAGATAACATCTTTCCTTGTCCAGATTTTTGGTTTCTTGATTTTTTTGGACTTTTTCAGTTATTTGAAAATCTTGAAAAAAGAATAAAATAGATTTATAGTTACAAACTAGGAGGAGATGAGTGTCATAAGGGCAAACAAACTAGTTTCAAGCAGTGGAACATACCTATGCTCAATGCAAGGATACATGTGTAGGATCTCGACACTCGAGGGAAAATCCCCTCCCAGTAAAAGGGAATCAAGTTGCGAAGGATATAAAAATGGCTCTGCATGGCTAGACATGAGACAAGCTCGGGCTATATGGCTGAAACGCAATGTCAGGGGAGCCAGCATAAAACTCAATAAGGCAGGAAAATCTCATGATAATGCATTCACAACTTGACATGAGGGAGTCCTGAGGGAAATATGCCAGCATAAGATCAAGAGGAGTATGAGGCTCTTGCGAAATGTCATGGCAGTACTATACAATGGACTCCCACACCCTAAAGGAGAAACCATCGACATGGGCACCAAATGCAAAAGGGAGTTAACTAGGACACCCATGTATAGGAAAGATCTACCATTCACATAGTACCACTTCTAATAGCAGCATGAAGGTTCCGTGATACCATGGAATGGGTTCGTACCTAAGGTTAATATGGAACGGTCATAAGGCAATGCATAAGTGCAAGCGGATGTGAAATCCAAACCTATATGCCAGTTCAGACATAATACCTGTGATAGGCATGAACGGGTCGAAACCTCGGAGAGAGTGTACAAAAAGTGGACCCTACATGACAACCATATTAGTCCAAAACAACCCAAAATAGTTAATAAAGAATCCAAGCTATAAGATATAGGGAGGAATGATCATGAAAACTGCACCCAAAGGAAACATTACAGTCTACGATAGGACATAAAAAGGAAAGTAAGGTGTAGACCCAACGTTCACAAATCCACTACCATCCCCATGAGGATGACCACCGGTGTAAAGACCGAGAGAAGGGATTCAACATCCTCCACAAATGGAGTAGAGGGCAGATATGACCATTCCCAAATCTACGAGCAGGGTAAGGGGCTGTGATGCCCCCAAGCCTGACACCAGGGTCCGAACTAGGACCAAGACGGGTGATAGGATACCAGGCATGCTGAAAATAAAAGGACCTGAACTCAAGAGAGCATAAATATACTCAAGTAACCATGATCCCAAAGGCCAACTAGCGCATAAAGAGCACACTCCTAAGAAAATCTACAACCAAAATACAAGCAAACCAAGGGGAGGATATGTGATCTCTCAAATGCAGTAGGTATGTCTCGCCTAGGAGAGGATCGAAACTCCCATACACTACAAGCGGAGGTACGTAACCAATTATAGTGGCCCTCAGCTTCAATGCATAAAGAGACTGTGATGTCCGACCTCTACCTGGCCGGGACACCCACAGAATAACCCCTGCAAAGTACTCCCTCGATATCCTAGGTAAGGCCACTAAGGTCACCTCAATATAATCAATGCTCAGGCGGATAGTCACAGGCGTGATTGACCGTATAGGCAAGGTAGCAAAGCTCGAAACTCTCAAAAGAGCCCCCAGATACGAATACAATCCTGGAAATATCTCCGGTGCTACTCAATTATGACTAGTGGTCATCCCAATCAATAACCGCTCACACTACCTCGTGCTTAACTCCCTTTTGAGAGGAGGATCCTGAGAACATTGGTTATACCAAGGATTTCACACACTCACCTGGACAGACACATACATGTTTTCATTTAGTGATCTTGGAGAATTTACTTACAATGAAATATTCCAAGATCCTAAAACCTAAGCTTGTTGGTGCACCTTAGAAAAGAAAAGAGTGTGATTCATTTTAATTAAGCGTTGATTTTAATTGGCTGTAATTACTCAAAGGGAAATGGCCGTGCAACGAGTGAAGTTATGACTCAGCAGTGAAGTAAATATGCACACCATAACAAACAATGCAAAGTGCAATCTTTGTCAAATGAAAAATAGGGTATGCCACTACATGAGATGTATAAATATATATTCCTTTTCGAATGTCAATGCAATCCTTCCTATATGAAAGCCTAAAAACAACTCTCATCCAAGAAATCCAATGCAAGTACCTCCTCAAATCCATATCTAAGATGCAACTAAGAGTGCAACTAAGAGTGCAACCACTTTGTATTTTTCAATATAAAAGAATGAAAAATGCAATAAAAGTCATCCAAAACTCTCAGTCTCTGCAGCAAGTATAAAATACAAGCCCAGCAAGACACCGAGACAAAAAGAGTAATGCACTAATGGCAAAACAAAAAGGATAAACGACTAAAACTACTTTCAAAGAAAAATCAATGAAAATGTGGTCTCTGGTCACAAAAGAAGCATCCAACAGACAACAACAAACCCAAGAAAGACCCAACCACAATCACAACCCACCCAGCAACTTCCCACAACATCAAACTCACCAAAAGGGAGGATCTACGTGACTGTTTAAAGAACAGCTATGTATGTATGTGACTCTTAGCCAAAAACCTGAGTGTATACGTGGATTTTGGCCAAAAACCTGCATGTATACGCGACTTTTGGCCAAAAATCCGCGTATGTACGCGAATTTTGGCCCAAAACCTGCATATACAGAGAAGGCAGTGGTAAAAAGTAGGCCAAGGGTCAAACCAATAAAGGAGAGTGTCAATGGATTAACATACTATAACATGCAACACAGAAACAAGGGAGAAATAGAGAGAAAGTCAAGAATATCAAGCCCATTATGCCCCCAACCCCAAAGAAAAACAAGGAACATCCCCAGCGGAGTCACCAATTCTATTACGGAGAGAAATTCCTATGGCTTGGGGTACCACAATAGACAGCTTGACTCTAGAAATCAATCTTTCCCAATATGCAATAGAAATAAAATGTCTAACACTAAAGAATCAGACCTAGTACCTTATTCCGGACGGTTGAAGGAGATCCCCGTTGAGCTTTCCAATCTTCAGCTTGAATTGCTATATTACTTCCTCAACAACAAGTAAACAATACAAGCATTCTATATATCATGGTGTTAGATCTATTCTAGAATATATAATCAATAATGTAAAAGCATTTGACATAATCCCATGGATAAAATATTCACTCAAATACACATCATTGGACAGGAAAAGATATTTCTATTCATATAAATCAGAGATTGCAAGATACAACCTCTGACAGCACGTCTACGAACCAGAGAAATTGAATCCCCCACTTGGCCCTCCACCACTTCAATCCTCCATCTCTCAATAGCAAGCTCACAAGAAAAAGGCAAGCTTGGGAAGAACACAAAACTGCTCCAAGGGACAAAGGGATGTAGACTCAAGCATAAGTTCCGGCAACAATGGACCATAGTTTTGTTGCTCTCAATTCTCTCTTATGCCTTCAATGTACCAAGGGGTTCCTTATATAGCTTTTCAAAGGGGTAATGAAAGGTCGAATCCGAGCGATCTCAAGGCATATGGAAGGCCTGGAGTCCAATGAGTCAGATCCATGTCAAGGAAAACTCCAAAAGGATTTGGATTATTTACACATCCCGATGTACGTGGTTATATGGCTCAAACCCGCGTATGTATGCGCTTATAAGGTTAAAAGTCGCGTATAACATTTTTCATGTTTTTTTAGGGATGATCAAGGAAACATCAAAGGACAAAAAATGGTCCATAGGGGCTAAAGAATCTGCAGCGGGACAGGGGAAGGCCATACAAAGTGTGATTCACCTAGAGTGGTGAAATCCGCTATAACAGATGCCCCCTAATGTATGAGATCAGAGGGGTTATATGATGGCCGAAATACATTATAAGTCCATCCCAAAAGTGGAGTGATGAAGGATCCCAAATGGAAGATCAGCCACCCAATCAGCATAGTACAATAATACAACTCTGCATATAACTGCAAATACATATAGCAGTCCTAGATACATAAGAGTACAATGGCCATGAATAGGCATGATACATGATATCACATATGTGGTCATAGCCACGTACAATATACATAGATTAGAATCTCCATGATGAAGATATACAAATGACCATGATCTCCAAAATGGTTGAAGATATATAATAGATCAAGATCTCCATAGTGGCTGGAAATGTCTGACATACACTGGAATCAAGTCACGAGAGCTGAAATCTCATGAACACTGACACGATCTAAGAGATGCCACCAATCTAGAAAGTCTTCTACACAAACCGCAACGAGTACATGTCCTACTATGCGAATAGAGGTGTCGAGGTCGAACATAGTAGTCCATTGTCTGATTACCGGTCATTAATGTATATCGTTAACAGACGTGAGATCACCCACCAATGATGAAAATGGGAATCAAGGTACTACAGTGCAAACTAACAAGTGTGAATAAATGTGTTGAGGTCGAACACTCGAAAGGATCCATCGATCAGGGGACATTGATGTATTCCCAAGAAACTGTTGATGGTGAGAGAACCTGCTACTGATGACTGCAAGTCTCAAGGCACTCAAAAATGACTCTAGACTCCAATCCCAGAATAAATGATCTGAAGTCGATGGGATGAAATCAGCTGGAAGGAGGGCATTAAGGCATCCCCCATCATCCAACACGAGGTACTCAGGAAAGCTGTATAATGTGGAAGGACTCGATCATAGGTGCATGAACCAGTAACTGTACCGGGAATGACCGACATGCAAAGTCAAGATAACTGAGGAATGGGCGACTCAAGTTTCAACTTCCTTCAAACAAGAACATAACGGCATATGGTGACTGAATGAAGGAAGCATAGACTCGATATACAAACTGGGACATCTCTGTGACACAGAAGGCATCAACAGAGGCTCCATAGGGATTGGAAGCTTAACCAGTCGGTGGAGATAAACTCAAATAAACGAGTACAGCTCCTAAAGTCAAACTATAACCCAACCAATGGATGTGATATACAGTGCTCTGTTGAAGGCGACACGACTCGACAGCTGCCAAAGATAACATCTTTCCTTGTCCGGCTTTTTGGTTTTTTGATTTTTTTGGACTTTTTCAGTTATTTGAAAAGCTTGAAAAAAGAATAAACTAGCTTTATAGTTACAAACTAGGAGGAGATGAGTATCATAAGGGCAAACAAACTAGTTCCAAGCAGTGGAACATACCTATGCTCAATGCAAGGATACATGTGTAGGATATCGACACTCGGGGGAAATACCCTCCCGGTAAAAGGGAATCAAGCTGCAAAGGATATAAAAATGGCTCTACATGGCTAGACATGAGATAAGCTCGGGCTATATGGCTGAAACGTAATGTCATGGGAGCCGACATAAAGCTCAATAAGGTAGGCAAAGCTCATGATAATGCATTCACAACTTGACATGAGGGAGTCCTGGGGGAAATAGGCCAGCATAAGATCAAGAGGAGTATGAGGCTCTTGCAAAATGTCATGGCAGTACTATACAATGGACTCCCATGCCCTAAAGGAGAAACCATCGGCATGGGCACCAAATGCAAAGGGGAGTTAACTAGGACACCCATGTATAGGAAAGCTCTACAATTCACATAGTACCACTTCTAATAGCAGCATGAAGGTTCTGTGATACCATGGAATGGGTTCGTACCTAGGGTTAAGATGGAACGGTCATAAGGCAATGCATAAGTGCAAGCGGATGTGAAATCCTAACCTATATGCCAGTTCAGACATAATACATGTGATAGGCATGAACGGGTCGAAACCTCAGAGAGAGTGTACAAAAAGTGGACCCTACATGACAACCATATTAGTCCAAAACAACCCAAAATAGTCAATAAAGAATCCAAACTATAAGATATACGGAGGAATGATCATGAAAACTGCACCCAAAGGAAACATTACAGTGAACGATAGGACATAAAAAGGAAAGTAAGGTGTAGACCCAACGTTCACAAATCCACTACCATCCCCACTGAGGATGACCACCGGCGTAAAGACTGAGAGAAGGGAGTCAACATCCTCCACAAATGGAGTAGAGGGCAGAATATGACCATTCCCAAATCTGCGAGCAGGGTAAGGGGCTGTGATGCCCTCAAGTCTGACACCAGGGTCCGAACTAGGACCAAGACGGGTGATAGGATACCAGGCATGCTAAAAATAAAAGGACCTGAACTCAAGAGAGCATAAATATACTCAAGTAACCATGATCCCAAAGACCAACTAGCGCACAAAGAGCACACTCCTAATAAAATCTACAACCAAAATACAAGCAAACCAAGGGGAGGATATGTGAGCTCCCGAATGCAGCAAGTATGTCTCGCCTAGGAGAGGCTTGAAACTCCCATACACTACAAGTAGAGGTATGTAACCAATTATAGTGGCCCTCAGCTTCAACGCATAAAGCGACTATGCTGTCCGACCTCTACCTGGTCGGGACACCCGCAGAATAACCCCTGCAAAGTACCCCCTTGATATCCTAGGTAAGGCCACTAAGGTCACCTTAATATAATCAATGCTCAGGCGGACAATCGCAAGCAGGATTAACCATATGGGAAGGGTAGCAAAGCCTGAAACTCTCGAAAGAGCCCCCAGATACGAATACAATCCTGGAAATATCTTCGGTGCTACTCAGTTATGACTAGGGGTCATCCCAATCAATAACCGCTCACACTGCCTCATGCTTAACTCCCTTTTGAGAGGAGGATCCTAAGAACACTGGTTATACCAAGGATTTCACACACTCACCTAGACAGACACATACATGTTTTCGTTTAGTGATCTTGGAGAATTTACTTACAATGAACTATTCCAAGATCCTAAAACTTAAGTTTGTTGGTGCACCCTAGAAAAGAAAAGAGTGTAATTCATTTTAATTAAGCGTTGATTTTAATTGGTTGTAATTACTCAAAGGGAAATGGCCGTGCAACTAGTGAAGTTATGACTCAGCAGTGAAGTAAATATGCACACCATAACAAACAATGCTAAGTGCAATCTTTGTCAAATGAAAAATAGGGTATGCCACTACATGAGATGCATAAATATATATTCCTTTCCGAATGTCAATGCAATCCTTCCTATATGAAAGCCTAAAAACAACTCTCATCCAAGCAATCCAATGCAAGTACCTCCTCAAATCCATATCTAAGATGCAACTAAGAGTGCAGCTACTTTGTATTTTTCAATATAAAAGGATGAAAAATGCAATAAAAGTCATCCAAAACTCTCAGTCTCTGCAGCAAGTATAAAAGACAATCCCAACAAGACACCGAGACAAAAAGAGTAATGCACTAATGGCAAAACAAAAAGGATAAATGACTAAAACTACTTTCAAATAAAAATCAATGAAAATGCGGTCTCTGGTCACAAAAGAAGCATCCGACAGACAACAACAAACCCAAGAAAGACCCAACCACACTCACAACCCACCCAGCAACTTCCCACAACGTCAAACTCACCAAAAGGGAGGATGTACGTGACTGTTTAAAGAATAGCTGCGTATGTATGCGACTTTGGGCCAAAAACCTGAGTGTATACATGGATTTTGGCCAAAAACCTGCGTGTATACACGAATTTTGGCCAAAAATCCGCGTATGTACACGACTTTTGGCCAAAAACCTATGTATACAGAGAAGGCAATGGTAAAAAGCAGGCCAAGGGTCAAACCAATAAAGGGGAGTGTCAATGGATGAACATAATATAACATGCAACACAGAAACAAGGGAGAAATAGAGAGCAAGTCAAGAATATCAAGCCCATTATGCCCCCAACCCCAAAGAAAAACAAGGAACATCCCCAGTGGAGTCGCCAATTCTGTTACGGAGAGAAATTCCTATGGCTTGGGGTACCACAATAGACAGCTTGACTCCAGAAATCAATCTTTCCCAATATGCAATAGAAATAAAATGTCTAACACTAAAGGATCAGACCTCGTACCTTATTCAGGACGATTGAAGTAGATCCCCATTGAGCTTTCCAATATTCATCTTGAATTGCTATATTACTTCCTCAACAACAAGCAAACAATACAAGCATTCTATATATAATGGTGTTAGATCTATTCTAGCATATATAATCAATAATGTAAAAGCATTTGACATAATCCCATGGATAAAATATTCATTCAAATACACATCATTGGACAGGAAAAGATATTTCTATTCATATAAATCAGAGATTGCAAGATACAACCTCTGACGGCACGTCTGCGAACCGGAGAAACTAAATCCCCCACTTGGGCCTCCACCACTTCAATCCTCCATCTCTCGATAGCAAGCTCACAAGCAAAAGGAAAGCTTGGGAAGAACACAAAAGTGCTCCAAGGGACAAAGGGATACAGACTCAAGCATAAGTTCCGTCAACAATGGACTATAGTTTCGTTGCTCTCAATTCTCTCTTATGCCTTCAATGTACCAAGGGGTTCCTTATATAGCTTTTCAAAGGGGTAATGAAAGGTCGAATCCGAGTGATCTCAAGGCATATGGAAGGCCAGGAGTCAAATGAGTCGGATCCATGTCAAGGAAAACTCCAAAAGGATTTGGATTATTTACACATCTCAATGTACGCGGTTATATGGCTCAAACCCGCGTATGTACGCGCTTATAAGGTTAAAAGTCACGTATATCATTTTTCATGTGTTTTTAGGGATGATCAAGGAAACATCAAAGGACAAAAAATGGTCCATAGGGGCTGAAGAGTCTGCAGCGGGACAGGGGAAGGCCATACAAAGTGTGATTCACCTAGAGTGGTGAAATCCGCTATAGCATTCCTTCATGGATGAACTTACAACCAATTTAGGATTATGACAAGATTTCTCCTCGCCATATTATCCCCAATGCAACGGTCAAGTAGAAGCCATCAACAAGGTTTTGAAGGCCATGTTAAAATGAACGATTAATAAGAACAAAAATAAATGGCATATGATGTTGTTCTCTACTCTCTAGGCTTACCACGGCTAAAACTGTGACTGGTTTCACTCCTTTCCATTGGGTTTATGGAGAAGAAGTTGTGTTTTCGATTGAATGTCATGAGATCCCATCATTAAAACTAGCTATCAAACTCTTACCTAACACCTCTACAAAAGAAGAAATGCTCCTCCATCTTCATTCTCTTGATGAAACTAGAAGAGAGGCCTCATTAAAAGTAGAAGCACACAAGGAAAGAATCAAATCCCATTATGAAAAAGTGTCTCGTACTCGAGTCTTTTCAGAAGGTGATTTGGTTTTGGTTTATGCCCAAGGCAATGATAAAACAGGAAAAGGGAAATTTGTAGCTAAATGGTTTGGCCCACTTGTTGTCAAAACAGTGTTAAAAAGAGGTGCATATTAGTTAGTGAAATATGATGGGGAACCCTTGTCGGATATTAGAAATAGTCTCTATCTGAAGAAATACTTTGTGTGGGCACTTAGGCCTCACAACATTTTATTGTATTATGTTGTATTTTATGTAAAAAAAATTTGTATAATAGTTATTTCGTGCACAAACTTATCTTCCTTGGTATCTCTACTTGATAGATGTCATTGGAAACTTTCACTTATTTGGGATATGTGGATGGTGCCATTTGTGTCTCTCGGGAAATTGCTTCCGTCGCATGGGTAATATTCACACCTGAAAATCAAGTTCTTAGTTTCGGCGACTCTTTCCTTAGACCTGTGACCAATAATGTTGTAGATTAAAGTGCACCCATTGAGATTCTAGTCGAGGATAACACCCTTGGAATCCAACGAATTACTATTAAACTGGACTCGAAACTTGTTGTATCTGAGTTAAATGGTCAGTATCATGTTAGTGATCCTATACTATTTATAAAGTTTCTATGAATTCATCTTCTAGAATGTCATTTTGAATTCATTGAGTATATTCATGTTCCTAGAAATTCAAATAGTCTAGTTGATTCCTTAGCTAACTACGTACTTGATTGGCCTCTTTGTCATACATCATTCCGATAAAGAAAGCATGTATATTGAATGCATAGCACCATAATTGAGAAATCTTTCAAAGCATAAGTAAAAGTCGAAGTAACTTTCCTTTGTATAAAGTAAAATTGATTACATCATAACCCAAAAAATGTGTTTAAGTTCAAGCCATTTTTGTAATAACTTTACACACACCAAAAAGAGTTGCACACACCAAAAAGAGTAGTATAAACACTTTCTCCCTTTTTGTACTTTTATTCAAAATAAAATATCCAAAAATTTCATAAAAATTTGAATATATGGAAAATTGAAAAAACACTTTTGAACTGTGTCAAGTTCTTGATCCATCCCGAAGACTCACCTACAGCCGGTAGATTATTCATTGCTTTTGAAATACATCCTAGAAGGAAGTGATTCCTACAAGAATGGTAAAAAATGAGTATTCTACTTATCTTTGTTATTTCATATATTAAATGCATATATTGAATCCTATTGGTTTCCTAAAGGGTTGGTTTATGATTACTTTTACAGGATTTTGGAGAAATTGACATGTTCAAACTATTTGATCCAAGATTTAAAAGATAGAACATGATTCATCATGTTTTATGGTTTTGGTATTTTTCACAAGAACCGATATGAAGTAAAACCAGAGTGCCTTTGTCCTACTTAGCCATGATCCCATATTTGGTAAAAATCGTAGTTGATTGGTTCTATCTCATTGTCTGTCAACACATAATCCTACTTCAAATAGCTTACCTATAGAGGGAACATCCGAAAGAGTGTGCACAGCTAGCTCATCCCATTTTTGTCGTACAGATATTGGCCTTGGCCTAACCCATGCTCTTGTAACATAGGTGCGTGCCCTTGCAACACTCGTTCCCTCTTATGTACTATAGCATTCTTTATTCTTTTTTGAGCTAATACATGAAAATCACTAAAAATTAAATAAAATACAAAATCCAAAAAGGAGAGACTTGAATCGTCTCATATTGAATCTTTGAAACAAAGGCAATAGTCGCCCTTGAACACGACACACAATTTTGTATCCATTGTCAGTAAACCATTTACATTTGCATTAGGAATATGTACTAGTAATCTAAATAGATATCCGCTAATAGGTTATCCTTCATGTCATCTATGGAGCTTCCGTTAATTCATCTGGAATTGGAAAATTTCACAATGGTTGGTTACTCGAGCCTTATGTTTCCAAGTGTCACAATGCGTCATGTTTTGTCTTCAAGGGAAGTCAAACCAATACCGTCCATTCCTCAAATATTCCTGACCAATCATGTCGACCTTCCTTGTGTCAATATATAGTGTTGGATCTCGTAGCTCTACCAAATTATATCAGCCTATTGATCTCAATTTTGTGTTAGTTTATGTGGGATGCATTAATTCCCTCCTTTTGATGGATCTGTTCCTATCAACACCAAATCATCATCTAGGAAATGGATCTAGGAACCCCAGTGAGTACCTTGGATCTTGCATTCATTAGTGGCAGGTTTCCTCTTAAATGATAATGGGTATACATCAATGACCATTGATTGTTTGATTCTACAAGTGTTCAACATCAAAACATATATTAATACTTGTTAGTTTGTACTCGATTACCTTGGAGTCCATCATTATCAGTGGGCCTCCTTGCATCTGTTAACAGTATACATCAATGATCGGTAATCAGATGGTGTTTAATTATGCTCGACATCAACTCATTTATTCGCATGATATAAACTCCTCCTATCATTGGCTTGTTTTGAAGAAACTGGGAAAGATAGTTGTGTCACTCATTTTATGCACTCTCTGAGTTGTGCAAGATTAAAATACCATGTCAAAGTACCTTGAAGACCTAGATATGTTGCACTCATCAAATGTGCACATATAATTTTTTGAAAAAAATCCTTTTGACATGGATCCACTGTGTATTATTTGTGGTCATGTTTGTTTACTGTTGAGCATGGGTATACCCGCCTCAGGAAGATATTGTATATTTGGGAAATTTTCTTTGTTTGATTTGCAGGTGTTTCTCCAACTCCTGCGTTCATAAACCATCATTTTCCATCTTGCCTTGATCACTAAAGAGTATCAGTACAAAGAGTTTCAGGAAAAAAAAAGAGAAATCAATGTATTTTGTCCCTCATCATAGCCTCGGACCTCACACATTAGGGGGCATCTGTTAACAATAAAATTACACCCTTGAGAGTGTTTGTTTGAAAACATATTTATGTTTCTCCCACAACACAAAGACCGGAATTTTGGAACAATTGAGAGCTTCAATCTCTCATTTGACCACTTATTCCACAAAGGAAGGAATGTTTGAGGACAAATGTGTCTCTAAAGAGGCCTATTACATGAGGGTGATTCCACGGACCTGGGTAACACTTTTTGGCAAGCACATTTCGGCAAAAACATAAAAATGCACCTCGGTCGAGGTCTTGTTAAGCCCTCGACCG